>CAUYSK010087546.1:0-67385 GCA_963575035.1 Avahi laniger | reverse complement strand
CAATTAATTTCTTTCTAATTTTAGTAGAGACGGGGTCTCGCTCTTGCTCAGGCTGGTCTCGAACTCCTGAGCTCAAACAATCCACCCGCCTCAGCCTCCCAGAGAGCTAGGATTACAGGCGTGAGCCACCGTGCCCGGCCTGATTAATTTTTTATATCATCAGAAATTAAATGCAAGTTTGTTAAATCTCATTTAAGTGTTGCATAAGAGCTATACAAGCATAAGCAATTGACAATAATGTTGATGTTTTTATGTATTTCAAGTAACTCTAAAATAAAAACAACTTAAATGTCCTGGAGGTCTCAAGAATGTTTTTTCTTTAAAAATTGTCTGTATGCTGCTGAATTTGAAAAACACCAGGCAGGCTGCTTTGCATATTGGAAAGTGATCTTTGCATTGTTCAAGAACTAAAGACATCCCCAGAAGGCATGAGCCTCCCTCTCACCACTCAACTCCTCCCACTCCAGATGTCTGGATCATCTTTTCTTCTTCTGTATCAGCTTACACTCCACAATTGTTATCTCTGTGTGGTTCCACATAGAACAAGAAGAAAATGAATGACAAAGGGGGAAAGGGAAGAGGAGGAGGAGGAAGAGCTGCAGGCTCTGCCCTACCCCAGGAGACTTCTGCAGTTTGTAATGGTGGAGGTTAATGCTCAGAATAAGACAGTCGTCACCATCATGACAAATCCCCAGAGTACAAAACTTAATGTTTTGGTGATTTATACATTATTACATGGCTGCCTTTAAAAAAAATTAGAAGAACATTACTAATTCAAACTTGGATCATTATACCGTACCATGATAGGCAGACAAACACAGTGGGAAGAGAATTAGTTTTAAAGTTGGGTGACATGAATTCAAGCCCAGGCTCTGCCATGTACCAGCTATGTGTACACAACCTTTCTAAACCTCAGTTTCCTCATCTATAAGATGGGATACTAACCTTGGCCATATCTGTTTTCAAGGATGCTTAAGAGAGGTACACGAAACAATAAATGTAAAAAGTGCTTGGCAGGTTGTAAAGTGCTGGGCACATTTGCATGTACAGGTAACAAAAGGCAGGGCGAGGAGGGTGGCCAGGGCACTCAAGCTCAGTGTCCCTCTGGCCTGACCCACACCCTCTTGCCATCCCCTGGACCACTGGCTGGGAAAGGCTGGGCTGGTGCCACTGACTCCTCCATAAACCTCATCTACGCGTCTCCATGGACTGGGATGACTCAGGAACAGCTGACGCATTTTCAAATGCACATCCACCGACAAACGCAATCTGAACTGGCCGCCTAATTCTTTTGTTTTCTTTCAGTTTGGAGCAAGCTAGGAATGGCAATTATGAAATTTTAAAAGATTCATTGGCACCATTAGAATGAAATTCATCTTCAGAACAAAGACTTGCTCGCTTTTGCATACAAATAAAACCTACACAAAAGCCTGGGATAACTTCCATTTTCCTCCTTGGCAGAGTTTCTGTCCTCTAGACATAAAAGTGATTCTAAGAGGCAGCACTTTGCAACTTTGTTCTTCTTCCTTAGAAATAGACTGAGGAGCGGTGCCCACCATCTGGGGGATGGACACGCTTGAAGTTCTGACTCGGGCAGGGCAAAGGCGATATATGTAACCTAAACATTTGTGCCCCTATAATATGCTGAAATAAAAAAAAAGAAACAGACTGAGCACTGCAGAGAGATTATCTGGGGAAAATGCTACACTGAGAATTAGCAGTGCTTAGCAAAATAATAAAGATAGTTTATTCAATGCTTACTATGTGCTAGGTGCTTTTTCTGTGTTACATCATTAAATCTTCACAATAATCCTATAATAAAGGTATTGCCATCCCCACATTATTTTTTTTAAAAAAAAACTGAGATATGAAGAGGTAAATTCATTTATCCACAGAAATACAGCAGTGAAACAGAATTCACACTCTTGTGTGATTCTAAGCTTGTGCTCTTTTCAAAACACAAATGGAGCCTTCTCTTGAAAAGAGGGGCGGGAAGTACCTGGCATTCCCCACCCAGGTGTGCACGGGCCATGGGTTCTAACTGGGGAAGGAGGGGTCTGGGTTTGCTCTGAGAGTCCCTGCACAGACCAAGCTTGTGAGAGCTGGCAGATGAGGCTTCCTTCAAAATGACATCTATGGGTAGGAAAACACCACAGAGCTTGAGAGGCAATGACTGAAAGAAGCTCCAGTTTTTAGAACAGAGATGAAGTACACACGCTGACAGAAGGGCACCTGTTATTTTTACCCCTAAGCATGGGCAGAGCCAGGCCTCAGCACAGTGGCAGAGCCGGCAGAGTTGGTCTTCCTCTGCTGGGTGCTTAGTGTGCTTGGTAAAAAGAGCTCTGGACTGGGGGCCAGACAGGCTCAAACCGAAGCTCCACCATTTATTAACCTTGTGACCTTGGGAAAGGCACTTCTCTCTGATGCTTGACAGAGTTACAGGGGTGATTAAATGAACTATCAGCCTTACCACGGTGTCCAGCTCATGTGAGGAAGCCCTGTGGAGAGGCACCCCACACTGCAAGGAGGAACACCTTGATTGGACCCACTTTGCCTCTGAGTTGACCCTGGGAAGCTGGCAGCAGAGTGTACAACACAAATTTGGAGACACTGAATGGCTAAAACATTCCCCAAATACCCATTAATTCGTTCTACCTCCACAGGATGAAGGCTTTAATATTTTGGTGAGGTATCGCTGAAGCCCAAAGCCAAGTTCTGGCAAAATAGCTCAGAATGGCCAATAAAAAACAGCTAATCTGTGTTTTCCTATAAAGCATAAAGGAGAAAAGATGAAACTGTTAGGGGATACCTAAGTCACCGTGACTAAGGACGCTCTGATTCATTTGTCAACTTTACAATCTTTTAGAAATGAGAGCATTGCAATTTTGAGCAAGTCATTCGGGAGGGAGAACTGATTCCCCCTCTTAAACATTTCATAGCTCTTACTAGTCTGTAGGACTGAAAATGCCACATAAAGAGAGGGGTCGTGTAGTTTAAGGTATTTGAATATACAATACAAATAACCAGTGATTTGAGAAAGGACAGTAGATTTCTCACACACGAGATGAGACCTTAAAGTAAGGGAACTGTTCCCAGGGACATCTTTCACAGACTCATTTCGAACACTGGACACCGGCTGTCTGGGCAGGTTTCCCCTGCAGGAAGGTACGCTCCTTGCCGTCTCAGTAAGGATGTGGCTGATGACTGTCTGTGCCCCTCCACCCTCTTTTCCCAGGGCTGAGACCCCCCACCCTACACTCCAGTGCCTGGCCAGCCCTGTCCCTTCTCCAGGACACTCTAGACCCT
The DNA here is from genome assembly GCA_963575035.1 of Avahi laniger. Taxonomy (NCBI): domain Eukaryota; kingdom Metazoa; phylum Chordata; class Mammalia; order Primates; family Indriidae; genus Avahi; species Avahi laniger. The sequence goes on along the minus strand of CAUYSK010087546.1, from coordinate 64,079 downwards.
AGGGGGAGGGACTTGGGCAGCTATGGCCACTCCCTGCTGGTCCGGCCCTAACTTCATGTCCCACATCAGGAGATGAGAAATCTGCTTTGTTGTTGCTGTTGTTGTTTGTCTGTTTGTTTAACTTTTTATTTTGACATAATTTTAAACTTACAGAAAAACTGTAAAATTATATAAAATTGTACCCTTTGTCCCAGCTTGTCTTAATGCTACCACCTTACATAACCATATTAAAATTATAAACCCAGGAAACTGACATTGGTACAATACTATTAACTAAACTACAGACCAATATTTTGCAATGGCAATCAGTGTTGCAATGAAGAAATGGTGCACATGCAGTTGCCTATTGTTGAGGTATGTCTTCAGGGTACATTTCTGGAAGTGAGATTGCTGGAAGGAAAGGGAAGTGCATAGACAGTCTGTGAGGTCTTGCCAAGTTCCGGATGAGGTGCATCAGTTCGCATACTCACTAGCAATTGTGCGATAGTACCTGTTTCCCCACCAACTTGCTAACAGGATATGTTGCTAGACTTTTAATCGTTGTTAATCTGATAGGTAAGAAATGTATCTTGTGATGTTATAATTTCCATTTCTCTCATTATGAGTGATTTTGAATATTTTTCATATGTTCGAGGGCCATCTGCTTTGCTTCACTTGCTATCCCAAGGAAAGGCATAGAAGACAAATTTGGTCAAAGTATTCACCCATCCAGTTGGGTGTGGGCAGAGAGTAAAGGTCACAGATTCTCTGGCCCAAAGGCTGCAGATATAGGTGGCCACTGCCCCTCTGCGGGCTCTCTGATTCAGTGCCCTGGGAATGCCCCACTCTACTGAGTGATATCAGGGGCTGTCTGCTCCCCATGAAACTGAACCTGAGGAAAGAACACAAGCTTGGAGTCAGACGAACCTGGTACTACTTGTTTTTGGCCTAATTACTCCCTCTCTCTGAGTCCCAGTTTCCTTATTTTTCAAACAGACATAATCGAAAATCTGTCTATTTGACAGGACTGTGACAATGATTATTGAGTCAATAGACATAGAGCTTCTCCCCAGTGACTGACAAGCAAGAGGTCCTTCATAAATATTGTTTCTGCTGAGTCCCCTTCCCCTCTCACACAGCCATGGAATCGCCCTTCTTTAATGTGCTGCCCTTCACCTGCAAACACCCACCTCTGAGAGGGAGGGGACCCACTGAAGAGGCTTGAACCCAAACATTTCTTCTTTGACCATGGAGCAGGTAAGCAAGATGGCTCTTAGAGACTAGAACTTAGGAACTGTGTCATCTGGATCAGGAAAATAATTGGTGTGGGCAGGGCATAAGGTTGCCAAATTCAACAAGTAAAAATACAGGAAGCTCAGTTAAATCTGAATTTTAGGCCTGACGTTAAAAAAAAAAAAAAAAAAAAACAGGATGATGTCCTCAATTTAGGAACCTTATAATATTATTTTAAGCACATTCTTAAATTATGATTCTTTGCTGAGACTAGGTTGGACAGATACTATACAGGACACTTAAATTTGAATTTCAGATTAATAAGAATTTTTTTGGTATAAGTATGTACCACATATTACATGGATATACTTACATTAAAAGATTTTTAGTTACCTGAAATTCAAGTTTAACTAGGAATTCTGTATTTTGTCTGGCAATCCCAGTTGGCAACTTTCTTATCTCTCTGAAAATCACTTGCCTACTCCCCTGCATGTAAGGTGAGTATCTCGTTGTCCACTCCATGCAGACCACTGGACTAGCTGATGTCCAAGGATACAGGAGAAGTAAATTATGTAGGCAGTCAAGCCAAATAAAAATAACTTTCCAAGGATAAAATGCCTAGCGGTTATATTACTTAGGACAATTTTAGTTGCAAATGACTGAAACCCAACTCAAGCTAGTGTACACAAAAGATGGAAGGTATTGCCCCTTGTAGCTGAAAGTGTAGGGAATAGAGCTGACTTAGGTGTGTCAAGATGAATGGGTTCCATGATGTCATTAAGAAAATCTGTTTCGCCATCTCTTGGCTTTGCTTTTCTCTGTCTTGTCTTCATTCTCAGGCAAGCTTTCCCCATGTGGTGGCAACCAGCAGTATGAGCTTACATTATCCTTACAACTAATGATCCTAGGAAGAAAGGAAACTCTGCCTCTCTCCTGTTTGTTTCTACGAAAGGCTCAGGAAGACTTTGCCTTAGTCCATTTTCTGTTGCTACAACAGAATACCATAGACTGGGTTATTTATAAGGAAAGAAATCTATTTTTTATGGTTCTTGAGGCAGGAGTGTCCAAGGTAGAGGGGTCACATTTGCTTAGGGCCTTCTTACTGCATCATAACATGGTAGAGAGCATCACATGGCCAGAAGGCATGAGTGTATGTTTCTTCCTGTTCTTATAAAGCCACCAGTCCCATCATGAGGGTCCCATTCTGATGACCTCATCTAACCCTAATTACCTCCCAAAGCCCCACCTCTAAATACCATCAACATATGAATTTGAGGATTAAGTTTCTAATACATGAAATATGGGGGACACATTCAAATCACAGCAGACTCTTAATGGCCTCAGTCACTACACATTCCTGTGACTGAAAAGAGGACATATTAGCCCCAGTAGAGAGTCCCAAAAGAAAAATGAAAAATACATGGTCTTTGCTACCAAAAGAATTGGAAAAAAGAAAACATGCATAGACAAGCAAGAAGTACAATGACTATATTGCTCAATAAAATCTGTTATTCAGTCCAATCTCCAATAACAAAAGAGATTCTTACTTTACTGATTCAAGAATAGCAGAAGAAAGAAATCAAAGCAGAGTTAAGATGGATGACTAATGGGAGGCCTATGACTATCTAAATAAAGCAGTTAGTACTCACATGAGGTCAGGCAATAATCCAGTAATGAAAGCAAAGTTTACCACCCTTTATCAGTCTACCTGATATAAGGATAAAATTCACACAGGAACAATCTCCCTCCCTCCATTATTGGGCATTAATAGAAAACAGAGTAATCCCAAGTTTCCACCAAGTCTACTAACTGTAACTAAAAACGTATTACTGTCAAATAGAAGGAGGGGATTGAAGTCAGATCTAAAACACCAAATGAGAAAGCATTTATATGCCTGTCTAAACTCTTTCATAAGATGGCCTGACTCCCACAAATGCACAGCTTTATAGATGTCAGATTTTCTTAAGCTGCCTTCTCCTAATCTAATAGTCTTATCCTAGGGAGATTTTTCTGAATGGAAAAATTCAATAATTATTAAATGTTACAAGCTTGAAATTACTTGCTTTAATGGAAACAACATTTCCTGTGACCAGTCAGCCCTGAAATCAAACAAATAGCTCAAAATGATGCCTAGATGTGGAAGTCAGGAGACTAGTGAAGGGAATCTCTTACATCTCAAAGGACATATCCATTGGAATTCATGACAAAATCCAGGTAAGTGAATACTAAAATGTGATCCACAGATAACTTTTTTCAAAAGAGCAGAGAAAATGCCTTGTGACTCTTTTGAAGGAAGCATTGCACAGAGAGAACGTGTGGTACAGAAGGCAGCAGGTAAGTGCACAGCAAAACATGGGAACTCCTGGGTTCATCCCCGGTCTGCAGCCTAAATCCTTCTCCTAAGCCTTCCATGGTTTCTCTGCCAATTAGAACAGCATTTGGTATATGTGATCTCAGATACCACGCCAAGAGTAAGGAAATGTTTCTCAAGCTAACTGCTTATGAAGATATAACATAGGAAATATTATATTTTATAATTAAAAATATTAATGTGTGTAGTATTGGAAAAACTGGGTGAAATCACATTTCAAGTGATCTTAGCAAAGCATTATTCAAGGAAATATTTTTCCCCTTTAAAGCCTGAATTCCTACACAAAGAACAAAATTGTGTTTATTTGTGTTTTTTTAAAGATTTCACTTTTTCTGGGCCCTAGAGAAAGATGACATTTTAGATATAAAATTACAAACTCTTCTCACTCTAAATCTAAGAGTGAAAACAGGAAACAAGCAAAACTCAAACTAAGGAAATGTTGACCAAAGGTGACTACAGAATCAACATTTAACTTTAACAAATCACATGGCCCAACCTCCTCGTAGAGTCACTGTCAAAGGAAACATAAATTGGTCCAGAGTAGCCTTGAAGAAAAATGCAGGTCTCTAAGAGGGGAGATGAGTCAAGGGGTCTTCATACATCTCAGTGCCCAAAAAACTTCCTAGAAATCTCTCCAGAAGTTGTTTCCTCCCTCCCTTTCCTGTATGCAGGTCCCACCAACACCCCCTCTCCTGTCCCTTCCTCCACGCGCGTGTGATGAGCCACCCTGGTACCTTGTCCCTGCACATTCCTGAGCCTGCCGTTCCCAACATTTGGTCACGTTTCTCCAATCCAGGAGAGCTAAAGGAGCCAGAAGTTTCCTACCTCCCCAGTCTACCTTGACTCTCCCACTGAGGAGCCACTGGGCCCTCCTTTGCGCTTCAGTTCTTCTCTTGCTCATTTCTCCCCACGAGAGACTCAAGTAGCATCTCCCCTCATTACGCACTCACGTTCCTGCTCGATGCCCCCCAGAAGCAAACAATAGAGAAGAAGCTGAGAAGCAAAACTTCTGTTAAAAGAATTCACAAAGATTCCCCTCAAAAAAAATTGTAGGGAATTGAAGGAGAAAGGCTAAACAGTCCAGATGTAAGTATATGGAATGTCCCTCTAGAACAGAAACTCCCCCGCCACCTCTGCATGGAGGGTGGCTCATCAGAGAGCAGGGAAATCTGCCATGTTGTTGCTCTCTAGGTGGGAGAAAGGCAGTGGGTGGGGAGAGGAGATGGGACTTTATTCCAAAAATGATATGGTTGGTGGGCACACCCATGTTCATAGCAGCATTATTCATAGTAGCCAAAAAATGAAGCAATCCCGTGTCCATCAACAGATGAATGGATAAACAAAATGCGGTGTACCCATACAATGGAATATTATTGAGCCCTAAAAGAGAAGGAAATCCTGACACATGCTACAACACATGCATAAACCCTGAAGACATGATCCTAAGTCAAAGAAGCCAATGAGAAAAAGATAAATGCATGCTTTGTTATTCCATTCACATGAGATACTTAGAGTACTCAAAATCAGAGAAAGAGGGTAGAATGGCAGTTTTCAGGGGTTGGGGGAAGAAAGAGTGGGGAGTTGTTTAATGGTGTAGAATTTCAGTTGCATAAGAGGAAAAGAATTTTGGAGATTGTACAATAATGTGAATACAGTAAGTCCTCACTTAACATCATTGAAGGGTTTTTGGAAACCATGACTTTTTAAGCATAACAAAGTACAGCAGGTACTCGGATAATGTTGTTTCTTTCAACATTATAACAGTGATGAAAAAAGAAATTGCTTTCATTAAACATCATTTTGCTTAAAGTCAGTTTCCAAGAATTTATGGACAATGTGAAATGAGGATTTAGTCAACACTACCGAACTTAAAACACTTAAAAATAGTTGAGATAGTATTAATAAATTTTTATGTTATCTATATTTTGCCACAATTTTTAATTTTAATTTTAAAAAACCAACATGTTGGAAAGATGTAAAGAATCTGACAGTAAAAACAATGTGTACTGAACAGGGAGAAGGTGGAGACAGATTATGAGGCTAGCGTAAAAGTTCAGGGAAATTTTTCTCTGTACATTATATGAATGTCTCAAAATATCACATGGGCTCCAAAAATATGTATATTATGTGTCCATAAAAAAATGTAAAAAATAAAAAATTTCAGAGGAGTCATAGCAGAAGCATAGCCCCCAAGGTGCAGAGGGAAGCACAGCATGTGGCGTTGCCTCCCAACTCCTCTGCCCAGCATGCAGGGAGAATCCAGCTGAGACACTGAAGTTCTGATGGGGCAGGTACAGTCGCACTGCACGCTCCATCCCACGTGCTGGCCCAGCTGAGCAGAGTTCCTACGTGTAAATTGTGGCCCTGCTGAGCAAGGAATGGCCATAACTCAGGTCTCAGAACTTGCAAGACCCTCAGCCACTCAGACGAAGGCCTAAGTGCTGAGTTCCTTAACTCGCTTAGCCTCACTGGGGGTGCCGTGTAACCACTCATGGGACCAGAGAGTGGCCCTTTCACATGGCCAATTGCAGAAATTTATTTCTCACGGTGCTAGAGGCTGGAAGTCTAAGATCAAGGTGTGACAGATTCTGTGCCTGGTGAAAGCCATCTTCCCAGTTTGCAGACAGCCACCTTCTCGCTGGGTCCCGTGGCAGAGGGAGAAAGAGTAAGCCTTCCGATGTTCCTCTTCTTATAAAGGCACTAACCCCATCACCAGGATCCCACTCTCATGACCTTACACAGTCGTAACCACCTCCCAAAGACCTCATCTCCAAATACGGTCGCATTGAGGCTTAGGGCTCCAACACAGCAATTTTGGTGGGACACAAACATTCGGTCTGTGAAAATGCTTGATAAATTTCATATACAAAGTGGCAAAAACTATCTGTGTCATCAACAAAAGTTCTGATTATTTTCAATAGACAAGAATCACTGTAGTGTTTTTGAGTCTTTAAAATGCTGGAAAGATTTTGATTTTTAAAAAGATGAAAAAAATATTTTTGAAGAACTACATGATTAATATGAGCCCAGCTGGAGACAATCAGCAGGTGTACGTACCCCAGAGAGGAGACCTCAGCGTTCGACAGCTGCCTGTCCCTGTCCTCCCACGGCTTGGTGTTCTGCTCTTCCTCGGATCTGTGAGTGTCCCTAGCGCTTTCTAATGAATCCCTCTTTTTTGCTTAACTTAGTTAGAAGCAGTATTTGTTGTTTATAACCAAAAAAATCCTAACAGACACAGGGAGTTTCTTATTCAACTGCATTAAAGCTATTAAAGCGAAGGAAGTGAGCAAACCTAGAAAAAAGAAATGAGAAGGGAAACAGCTCTTTGTCCTAAGAATTAAGAATATCAGGTTCAGGTTCTTGCTCTTCCTTGAAAAGTTACATGCTATCCTTTTGGGAGTCTCAGGTTCCTCATCTGTAAAATGCTAAATGATCTCCAAGAAGCCTTCGAATTCTGATCCCCCATAATTTTTTGAGAGCTCAGAACAAGCCCATGTACATATTTGTTTAAAGTTGCCCTACTGATCACTCTACCCACAGCCTGCAACACTGACTGAGTTTAGTGTCAAGATTCCACCACAATCAATCTGCCTCTTGATTCATGTAACAAAGACACAAATCTGACTGCAAAGACCATGAAGAACAATGTAGAACTTTAGTAGGCTTTTGAAGGAACTTAAGAGAAATTACTCCCATAGGACACAAGGCAAGATTTCTTTAAAATTTTTTTAACATACCCCTCTTCTCCCAAATTTGATAACACAGGGCGGGTATTTCACATCTTACTCTCATGCAGTGCCCTCCTTGCCAAACGCTCTCCGATTCTCTTCCCTCGCCCATGCACCCGCGCCATCTCCTCCAAATCCTTCCATGTGACAAGGATTGTCCCCAGCATGACCTCAGTCCATTGGTCTACTATTTGCTGTTTTTCTTTTCTTGCAAAGTGAGGGTTCCTAGAATGTTGGCAAATAGATTGCACATTCATTCAACAAACATTTACTGAGCTCTTACTTTATCCATATAACTGGGAGAAGGAGGGGGCCACACGTAAAACGCAAGATGTGTTTCATATTCAGATTCCAGCTCCATTCCACATTTCAGTTCTAAAGTGTAATGAGGAAAAATACATGCATATATACATACATGCATATACCACTCCAGTTGGCAGTTACAAGTGGCCTCATTTAACCCAGGCCGCACGTGACATCAGTGAGCCGCTGGTGTCACAGCTTCAGCATCAACAGAACAGCTGTGTCACGAAGAGGTCTGCCAAGGCCAGAGAGGGAAGGGAGCACCACCACTGCCCGTGGCGCTGGTGCTGTCCAGGCGCCTCCTTGGCTGCCTGGAGGGAGGCAGCTGACTCCCTCTGCACAGGGTTTGGAGGTTGGGGGGCTGCTGACAGGTGACCTCAGCCTCCTGGCTCACGCAGTCCAACTGGTTCATGCTTCAGCACCAATGGAGGAACAACTAGAGAAATGGCCCCACATGTCAGCAAAGATGCTTCCTCAGGAGGATTCAAGTTAAATTATATAATAAAGTTCCTTTTGCTGAGGAAGGAACAGGGTGCATATAATTGAACCTCAAGTGTAAACAGTCAGACCACTCCCCTCGGGGAGGAAAATTGAGTTATTTCAAGCCAAATTTATAGATATTTTGTAAAGTGACCTATAGTTTTCTGTTCTTGGCAGCTCTACCCACAAGCCGCCATCATCTCATGCCTACTAACTAGCATCTACACATCCACATGCTCTCCTCTGCTTACCCTTAAACAACTGCCCATGTCCTCATAGAATAAAGATCAGAGTCCATCTCCTGACCTCCCAGACCCTGCACAGTCTGCCCGGCCACCTCCCAGCCTCACTTAGGCCCCAGTGTTTCCTGGAGCAGCCACTTTGGCCTTTCTCGGATCCTTGGATGCTCCAGCTCCCTCTCCCCAGGGCCTTTGCACATGCCATTCTGCCTGCTGAGAACACATCCATTCTCTACGCTTTAACTAGTTAACTCATTTTCTTTCTTTAGTCTCAATTTGAATCTCACTTTCCGTGGAAAGAATTCTTATTACCTGTTCTTATCCCAACACTGATGATAAATAAAATGTCCCATTTACTTTTACAGTTCTTAGAGTCAGTCTTTCCTATTGCATTATATATTCATGAGAGCAAAGGCTGGGACTTTGTTGTTTACTTTTGTTTACCCACCAACTAGCCCAGACATGAGGAATATCAGAAGGAAGGAAGGAAGATCCTGATTTGGCAAGTAACCTCGGGGCCTCTGACTGGAGTGGCAGGGCGGACATACTGCCACCCCCCGAAACAGTATAGCAGGATTGCCTCAGGAAGATGATGAGTTCAGTTTGGGACTTGTTGTGAGATATCCCAGTGGTGGCATTCCATAGGATATTTTTTTAACTATCTAAGCTCAGGGGAAAGAGCAAGAACTGCAGTAAAGTCAGCTGCAGATGCGCAGCGTATGCAACTGCTCAGGAAGAACGTGCAGGGAAGGAAGAATCGTGACCCAGAGGGAAGCTTACAAAGAGCCCACGTTACCCTTTAAGACGACAGAGAAAGACCGCTCAGAAGCTTACAAAGATCCAGAGAGTAGGGTCAAAGACACCAAGGAATCACTTCCAGGAGGGAAAGACCAACACTGTCCAAGGTGGCTGAGAGGCCCAGGACAGTGTGGGCGCAGAAGTGCTCAGTGAAGCGGCTTCAGTAAGGACAGTTCCAGGATAGTGAGGGGGGTGGGGCCAGAGTCAATTCTCTATAGAATAGTGCTAAAAAATTATTCTTTACTCATGGGGTTTCTTGAGAATGATCGTAATGTGTATACCAAAATGCCTGGCACAGAAGCACTTGAAAATCCAAGATGATGTTGTTATTATTACTTGTGTCATTGATGTCGTCGTTTTGCAGCCGATAAGCAAGCCCTCCTGCATCTAAATATTTTATTTAATAGAAAAACAAGCACCACATGTACTCACCATCAAATTGGTATTAACTGATCAACACATAAGTGCATATATAAGAATAACATCTATTGGATGTTGGGCGGGGGGAGGGGGAGGAGGGAGGAGGGGACGGGTATATGCATACACAAAGAGTGCGATGCGCACCACGCAATAGGATGGACATAGTTGAAACTCGGACTGAGGGGGGGAGGGGGGCAAGGGCAACACACGTAACCTAAACATCTGTACCCCCATATTATGCTGAAATAAAAAAAAAAAAAAAGAAAGGTTGGACCCAGGAGAGTCTTGGTCCTCTGCATGTACTCTTTCCCCTGAGTGACCCTGCCTCTGCCACTAGGCTAACAGGGACTCAAGGGAAAAGACTCAGTCAAAGACTCAGAACAGTGCCCGGGCGTGGAAGGTAAGTGCATGACGGATGAATGAGTGAATGAATGAACAGACAAATAGAACTGGATAAGCCCCTTAAAGTATGGACTGCATGGAGGTAGAAACAAAGGATCTCTGGATTTCTATACCAGATCAGACGAGTGATCCCTTTAGCCTGATACGCAGACGCCCACAGGGCCTCAGAAATACAAGGATGAAGATTCCGGGACGCGCAGACGGGCGCCCTGGCTCAGGAACGCGGAGCTCTGCTGCCCCCATGTGGCCCAGAGTGCGAGAGAGGTCCAAACACGGATTCCTGCAGCTGTGTCCAATCTCCCCCCACGCTTGTTGACAGTAAACAGAAATCGTGTCTTTTTCCACGCACAGGTTTATGTAATGTAGGGACTTCAGACACCAGTGCCAGAAAAGTGGGAGTACCTTTATTTAGCTTGGAGAAATGTTGAGGACCCCCTAATACACTGAATCCGATTCAAATAAGCTTACGCCGGGTGTCTGGCACGCAAAATCTAAGGGTAACTTTCCCTGAGCTTGATCAAGAAAGAACTACAAACGGAAAGGCCTCCTATATTCGTCGGATTATCATTTTTCAGAACTTGTCTCTTGCTATGCTGAGAATTTTATTGTAGGTAAACTGCTTAGGTACTGAGTGTTCTGATCTTAGGTTGATAATGTAGAACTGCTACATCCATGGGCAGATGGAACTGTCCACATGGAGACAGAAGGTCCCATTTGTTAATCATGTTGAATCGTCACACAGGGTTAAGTGACGCTTTATTTTCTATAAATAAACCCTACTTATAACAAGAAAATAAAACTCAATCCTCCATATACCACATGACTATGAATTTCTTTTGAGTTATAACGTACATTGCTTTTTGTTTTAGTGTTCATTTGCCCCTGAATATTACATTTGCCGCGTATCCTGAAAGTGCCCTAGGAAGCACATTTGAAAATTTATTAAAGAATCCATTGTAGGTGATGTTAACCCCACAGCTGAATCAGAACTATATGATGTTACATGCTGAAGGGAAGTTGAATAATTCTTCCACATTTGTGTTCTTATTTCTGGAATGGGAGGATTTTCACTTGACCACAAGCAGAAGCTAGATACTAAGAGAGATACTTGAATAATTTCAGATTCTTTCAATACTACCCTCAGTTTTATTTCAACTTGACATGAACTGAAAAAGAAAGCAAGCATTTATTAATTGTCTTCTCTGTGTCAAGTTCAGTATTACACTAGGCATTTTACAGACATCAACCCATTCAACATCACTCTGATGCAATGGGGGAGATTGTTCAGTTATCTATTGTGTGTAATAAACTCCCCCAAACTTACTGGCTTAAACAACATTTTTTTTCCCTCGAAGTCCAATAAATTCACTGGGCTCAGCTGAGTGATCCTCACTTGGACTCTTTCATGTCGTTGCGGCCAGACAGTAGCTGCATACAGAATCCTCTGAAGCCTTAAACTAGGCTGATGTCCAAGATGGCTCATTCGCATTCCTGGCATTTGATGTTGGTTATTTCTGAATCTCAGATGGAGCCATCAAAGAGTGCCTATGCATGACCATGAGATGTGCCTTGGGCTCCTCACAGCATGATGTTTATGTTCAGAAAAAGCATGTCTCGAGAGTGATCATTCCACGCGAAAGAAAGTACCAGTTCCTGGGCCAATTAAGGGCTATGAATAGCACTGGAAAAGTATTATTTCCATTCCATACTATCAGTCAAAACAATCACAGGGCTAGTTCAGATTCAATGGACTGAAGAGCCAACATCACCTCATGACAGGGGGCTGACAAGGCCATATAGCAGAGGAGTATGTGGGATGGGAGATATTGCTGGGACCGTATTTAGAAAATACAAACTTATACAACAATTCACATGTTTCCCGCATACAAAGTGCTTACTACCCCCTCCCAAGGAATCTAGGATCCCAACTCTTCCCATTAAAGCATTAGTCTAAAGCACAGAGTCTCATCAGCCAAACCAGCTCCCCATGTGGGAGATCTTCCTGGGGGAGGAGGGATTCTTTGAATCAGCATCTTAAGTGCAATTTCTCTCAGTCCAAGGAAATGTAAACTAAAGATATAAGTCATCCACTCTATAGACATCAAACATAAAATCAGATGAAAATCGAGATGCATAGTAATTCCTGGTCCATAGAAATTCTACAATCCAGTTGGACACTTGTGTCCAGTGTTTTGATTAGAGACTAGGCATGCTCCCCTTGTTGTTCTCTCTGGGTCTTGGTTCCACAATCTGAGTCATCCATTCCTGTTCCATAGGAAATAGACTGTGCATACAGATGAGCATCCTCTTCAGCCTGCTCCATGACCACATGGTGTCTGAGGTCCAGAAATTTCTTTCCATTTTGGACTATTCTGTTTTTTGATTCAGACAGTGTTTATGATGGAATAATAAAATAAGCACATATCTTATAAACATTATGTGTTTGTAATGAGTCTTATCGAAGTTCAGTCTATTAGAAAGAAGACACACAAATAACTTTCTTTGAGATACTTCTCTCCTTAGCTTGGACTTAGAATGAGGGTGCTATGAAAAAATGAACTTAACTTTCTCAGAAGTTTGTTGTATAGTTGAAGGAGGCTATGAATAATTTCCATATTTTTTTTTCTGAAATCTTAACAAAGGTTTACAACCACATGGAATGATCTCTATCCTGTGGCTATTTCTTTCTTTGTAAAATTTTGCTGTCTGGAAAATCTAGTGATAAGAACCAATTTTATTTTTGAACCTAGTATTCCTAGGTACTTTATATTTCTTATAAATCCTGCATGAAAATTGATCAGTTACTCTTTTGGCTCCTCTTTAAAAAAAAAAAAAAATCCGTACCTTATATATGGTCAGAGAAAGAATTTGATATTTCCACCATTACGCCTAATAATCTTTTTAGCTAAGCACATCAGTTACTATGTTCATATAGTACTTTTCACGTTTCTTTTACCAATAAAAATTTTCTCAACATTTTATCGGCATATGTCATGTTTCCAAAGTACCCTGTAATGATCTTCTCACTGATCTTCCAGATCTCACTAATAGTCTCTTTAAGGAACTTCAGCCCAGCCCCAGACCTAGTGCTCCCTGCAGCAACTTTCCACTTCACTTCTGGTACCATTTGCTGTTCTGATCACCTGTTATGTAACAGAGCACCACAAAACCTAGCAGCTTAAAATCATATTTTTTTTCTTTCACATGATTACATGGGCTGTCAGGGCTCTAGTGAGTTTTGTTCACTTGGGCTCTTTCACGCTGTTTGACTCAAATATTGACTGGAGTCCTCTGAAGGCTCGGGAGGCTGGACTTTGAGTATGATTCATTGCATGCTGCCTGTTGCTGCTGGCTGTTTGCTTGCAGAAATGCTGGGCCTTTGAAATGGGGTGCTGAGACGGACTTGAGTTTCTCACAATAAGCAGACTTGGTTCTGAGTTGGAACTTCTCAAGAGCAAGTGTTTCAAGAAACAGAAAATGGTCATTGCCAGTCCAATTAAGGACTATGTCTATAACTCACACAGTGCAATTTCTGCTGCATGCCACTGGTCAAAGCAATCACAAAATACATAGGGATTGGATTTATCTCTTGATGGGTTGTTACAAAATCATGTTACAGGAAAGCTTGTGGGATAAGAGATACTGTTGTGGCCAACTTTGGAAAATACATTGGAAAATATAATATGCCATAGATTCACTATTCTCTGATTTTATACATTAAAAAGAAAAAAGAAACAAGAAAGTCTTAAATTACCCTTCTTATTCAAGGCCATTGCTTAAGCAATTATCTTCTATTTCTCATTAATATTTATTTCCATTTCTAATGTACTATTTCCATCACCTAAAAGCATACTATTTTCTCTCCTATATTAAAGTAAAAACTCTCAATTCCAGATCAACCTTCATCTAACACTCCATCTCTCTTCCTTTTTATATCAAGACTCTGTCATCTTTCATTCTTTCCAAAATCTAACCTTGTCAGGTTCCTGTGTTCCCTGGTTCTTATCTCAGTATCTAAGAATGGTTACTGAGACTGAGTCCACGAAAGAAATGAGGAAATGAGACAGATGCAAGCAAGCCAAGCACCAAGATTTATTAAGCACAGTACTTTCCGGAGAGGGAATGGGTCTGTCTCTGAAAGTGGAGATGACCCTGAGTTTCTAATACACACATATTTTTAAATGATAAAATCTGAGGTGGAGTTTCCATTTTCCGCCCCTGGGTGATTGACAGGTTTCCTTACATAACTCCCTTAATCTTTGTAGATGCAACCTTCCCAAATTCTTCACAAAAGTGTATCAGGGGGTCAAAACTTCAATGCTAATTAGACAGTAATGAACCCCAGGTCAGTCTAGGACACTTAAAATCCCCTAATGCACATGTTTCAGTTTACTCTGTTTGTGGTTTTGACCATATCTCCAGTTTGTGGTTTCTCTACTTCCTTCTGGTCCGTCAGTTGTTATATCCTCTTATTGTAGACAAAACACCTGTTCCTCTCCCTTCCTCCTTATCCCTACCTAAAAATCTGATCAGGCATTTTTCTCTCTCTACCCAACTGCTCTTTCAATATCACCAATAATCGACACTTTTGCCAAGCCCAGTGGTTAATGGTTCAGTCATATTACTTGACCTATCTGCAATGCCTGATGGAGCTGACTCTTAACGTTAAGATATTTTAGTTGGTTAGCATCTCCAAAATCTTACTAAGACAATTTACCTACTATCTCCCTGGCAACTCTTTCTATTTATTTGTTTTGTTTTGTTTTGCTCCTAACTTCCTCTTATTCCATAACTGTAAAGTATTAGAGAACAGAATTCTCAATATTTGGTCTTGCCCCTTTATATTATAAAAATGATATTATTACTCTCAGTGATACCATTCAACATCATGGATTTGAATACTTTTTTAAAACATCAGAATCTCTCACTATAATTGAATGTTTTTTATATACTGATGTTCTTAAAAATATATCCTAAGTTTAGTATATATTTTGCCCTAATTTCCAGACTATATATCCAGCTGGTCATTCAACATACCCTATGATGTCTGGCATGCATCATACACTTAATACATCCCAAACTAAACTCCTGTATTTATTCCCCAAAGCTGCCTCTTCTTTAAATTCCTATCTGATTTGATAGAAATTCCATCCTTCTATGAGATTAAACCAAAAACATCAAATCATCCTGAATTTATCTCTTTAATTCTCAAAACTCCAATCCAATCCTCTTTACCCCACCTTCAAAATATGTCCAGAATATGAGCATTTCTTGCCATGTTCACTACTAATTTCCTGGCCCAAATCTCTATGAAAATTGTTTCAGTGCCTCTTACTATTTTTTTAATTCAAATTTATTTCCTATAATTATACTCAACAAATCAGCAAGACTCATCCTTGAAAAACAAGGCAGATTATTATACGTCTCTGATCAAACCCTCCAAAGACTTTCCATCTCACTCCGTGTAAATCTCTTTGCAATTACATATAAGACCAATATAATCATCTCACTAGCAAGTAGCTCATTGAAATCTTCTCATCATTGTCCCATATTGCAGGATGAACACTGATCTCTCAAGCTGACAGATCAAGAATTTAGCAGCATCTGTATCTAGATTAACCATAGCAAGGGGAAACCCATGCTTCTGGGTCCATGCATAACGTCCATTCCTGACCCCGTGGCTACTCTGTTTATGGGATCCTACATAACAATGGAGGTTGCCAAGGGCAAAGGCAGTCAACATCCACTGGGAATGTGTATCCTGTCCTCTAGGTGACTCAGTGCCTCTTTTGTGGCATATACTTTCTGGTGGGCATCCATGTGAATTTCAAAGATCCCCAAACTTTTTGTTTGCTCCCATAGACCCTTCCACACTCTTGTAATCCAGACCTCTTTATCTCTCAGATGCTTTGTATTTACAAAGAAATAAGCAAATGAACCTTGAAAGCTTACGAAGGTCTATTGTTTCATAGACTACAGTCACCTTGTTCAACTGTTTACAAACCAAGATAATAAATATTTATTGATAGAGTGAATAAATGAGCCAGGTTCTGTTCTAGATGGACTCATTCATCTTACATATCCTCTCAACAGCTCTTTGACATATATATGATTATCCCCGGTTTATTGCATCTCTCAAAGGGAAAGTAACTGCAAAGTTGTTAACTGCCGGAGCTTAGATGGGGACCTAAATAGGTTTGATATAAACCCTTCATTGATTGAAGAACACAGTGCCAAGCACATGTTGTGCTCTTATTAAAATCACCCCACGTCCCTTTACAACAGAACGGATAACGCTCACATGGGTGATAAAGATCTAATAATGAGGTTTATGTGGGAGGGATTTATAAAATATAAAATGACACATAAACTGTGAGACCCATAGTAAATCACATTGATCTCTTCTCTAACGTACCTGCCATTTCTTGGCATAAAAACTATGAAATCATAATATTAGCATCTAAACATTGAGACCTCAGAGATGAACACACCAAATGTTTTCATTTTACAGATGAAGGAACTAAAGTGCAGGGAGATGAAGTAAGTTGCCTAAAGTCAACTCAGGGAGCCAGGACTCAGGTTTTGTTCGATCTTCTTTCCACTATAACATGCACATTAAAATGGAAATGTTATTTTATTAATTTATTTCATTAAACTGAATCTCCTCTCTCAACCCTATTTCAACAGAATTAACCAAACTAGTTGAAACTTAAGCCAATTGATAAAACACCAACTATTCTCCCTTGAACTCCACATCCCCTTCAGACACATTGTACCCCTTGGGAAAGGATAGTGGCCAGGTAAGGTGAAGTCCCTTACCTGGCTGCCAATATAAAATGTGGGGTTTGCTCAGGTCTTTAAACCCTCAGCCAGCTTGACAATTCTGTGATTCTCCTATACTGGTTTCTCATTTATTTTATACTCTTTGTGCCTATGTTTAATGGCTGTTTAACCTCTAGGAGTAAGGAAAGGGAAAACACCATTTATGAATAAACTTCTATGTGCCAGTTTATTTACATTTTAAACATAATTTTTTTTTTTTTTTTTAGTTGCCAGCAATAGAGACCAGCTTTGGCAAACGCAATGAAGAAAGTTTACGTGACTATTTTAGAGAGGACGAGGGTTAGTTCAGAAGTCAAAGGCAGGCCTCAGAAAGGAATAAAGACAGGATGAAATGGATTAGAAAATACAAAGCATTTAAAACAGTATTGGCATATGTTAAGGTCTATCGAAGTAAATATTTAAAGAACTGGAGTGTGGGCAGCTCTTGGGTTTGGAATAGCAGAGGTTAAATCACTTTTTATTCATGTCACCACAACTGGGACACATTAACTGTAATCATCCTCTGGTTTTGTTACTTGAATCAGGGTACATATTTCGAGGACTGTCTGACTGTCCCAGCTTGATTATAACCCCACTCCCTGGCCATGGTACCAAATGCTTTGAGAGTCCTACCAATACTGCACATCGGCGCAGTAGAGCCAGTTCCTAAAGAAATACTGCTGGCATTGAACATGGTGGGCAGCCCCCAAAATATTAGAAATTAATATTAGCCTTTGAATGACAACTCCCAAAGTTGAGGACCCACACAGCTATGAAATTCGTGATGAATCACATGACTTTCTATACTCTGACTTCTCATTTGTAAAATGGGGGAACAATAGTAATCATCTTATGGGATTAAAGGAGGATCCCCAAAACAATGAATGAATACAGCAGGCTTCAGAGATTATAGACAATCAATGTTAGCTTTTCCTCATTAGCCATGGGACCTTGGGAAAGTTTTATAATCTTGCTGAGCTTCAGTTTTCCTCTCCTTAAAATGTACTCAATGCTACCAGCTCTACAGAATTGCAATTAGGGGTATTAGAGGCACTAGAAAAAAAGTTTGTAACAGAGTAGATGTTTAGTAAATTATTTTAAAAATACATTATTATCATCATAATTATTGCCACATTATCATTGAGAGAAAAAAGATCCAAAGCACTAAGATCATGAAAGAATGGTTTTATTATTTTTTAACTAAATTTACAGCAACAAGAATGTCGGTTATAAGTCAATCAAGGCACAGATGGGATCCCCATTTTCTCATTGCACAAATTGTCAGTGTTTTTATTTAAATATCTCTTTACCATAATAGATGGAAGATGCACCATCATACCAGAAAGCTCAGCTGCATTCCAGGACATAGGATAATGGGATGTGTTTCCATATGGCCATTGTCAAATCTTGGCAAGGGCTTAATTTCCAGATTTTTAGATTATTGTAATGAAGGACACAGTGAAGGAGTCATAATTTTCCTTCAGGTAAAGGATGCTCTTTGAATTCCACCATTGGGGAATCAGTAAAACTTGAGGACCTGAGGGAATTTGCAGCAGGTGTGGAAATTCAGACAGCTATAAATTATCAACTATATTTGGCACCAAACAGAGAGATATTTCTAAATAATTCTTGTATGCCTGTCATAAGAATTTGGCATGCAATTCTGTGCTGCAATGCATGTCATAAATACAATAATTTATGGTTTGTTTCTACCCAGTAATGTGCAATGTCGTACTAAACTTGGGAACAAGCACAATTAGAACTATAATCAGTTGTGACATTTTTTGAAATGTTTTTGTTTAATTATATTTTTTGCTACAGGCTGACATTAATAGCTTTTTTTTGAGATGAGAAATCATAATAATTACTCCAGAGAAAATGACTAAGATAAATGATACTCACATAAGAAGGCAGAAGTGATCAAGACACAGATTGGTGGTTGGCTATATGAAAAGAAAGATAAAAGTTCTGCTGCTTTAGTTTGGCCTACTTATTAGCATCACCCAAACAACACATAAGAAATTGTTAAAATTAATCTCCATGTTTCTCTCTCTCATTTGCAGCTTACATCCCTTGGTCGCAGGTGTCTTTCCTCTGAATCATGGAAAGAATGCAGGCTTTGGATTCAGTAATATCTGGGAAGGAATCCCTGAATCATCAGCATCTTCCCAAATATGTGATGGGTCAGGAGTTTACCACGTGTTTATGGGAATAATAGTACCAGTACCAACGTTTTTAGAATTGTTTTCAAAATTTGTTGATATAAGTAGGCAGTAGGAAAGAATCAGGATTTTTTTAAAAAAGTGACCACCAGAGAAATACAAATCAAAACTACAATGAGGTATCATCTCACCCCAGTTAAAATGGCTTTCATCAAAAAGACAGGCAAGGATGTGGAGAAAGGGAAACCCCCGTATACTGTTGGTGGGAATGTATATTAATACGGCCATAATGGAAAACAGTACGGAGGTTCCTCAAAAAACTAAAAATAGAACTACCATATGACTCAGCAATCGCATTGCTAAATATATATTCTAAGGAAGAGAATTCAGTACATCAAAAAGTTATCTGCACTTCTTCCATGTTTATTATAGCACAATTCACAATAGCCAAGATTTGGAATTGACCTTTGTGTGCATCGACAAATAAATGGATAATAAATTGTGATAAGTATACACAATGGAATACTATATAGCCATAGAAAGAATGAAATCCTGACATTTGCAATAACTTGGATAGAACTGGAGAATATTATGATGAGTGAAATAAGCCAAGCACAGAAAGACAAATCTTGCATGTTCTCACTCATATGTTCCTGGAGCTAAATATAAAATAACAATTGATCTCATGATAACAGAGAGTAGAATTATGGTTACCAGAGGTTGGGAAGGGTAGCAGGGAGAGAGGGATAAAGTGGGTATGATTAATGGGTACAAAAATGTAGTTAAATAAAATGAACAATATTTCATAGCATAATAACATGACTATAGTAAATGATAAGTTTGGATGTACTTTAAAATAACTAAAAGAGTGAAATTGGAATATTCTTTACACAAAGAAATGATAAATGCCTGAGGTGATGTATACCTGGAATACCTTGATTTGATTAATTCACATCGCATGCCTGTATCAAAACATAACATGTACCCTATAAAGATATACAACTATTATGTACCCATAATAATTAAAAATTAAAAAAAATCTAAAAACAAAAGTGGGCTCTATAATCAAACTACCAAGATTTGAATTTTATCTCTGCCACATGCTACTTGTATTAACTTAGACCAGTTAAAAATAACTGAAATAAAAACAAATTATATGGAACCTATTCTGTACCAGGTACTGTTAATATATATCAGCCAATTACTTAGCTTTCCTCATTTGAATAGCAAGTCATAATACCAGCACCCACCTTTACATGCCATTGCTATGTATAAGCAAAATCTTGTAACATGTCTATCATACTACTTTCCTGGTAGGTAGCAGGCATTCGGGAAGAGTTAGACATTGTAAATGCTGTGACTGCTCGTAGGAGATGGACAATAAACACAATCTCTTAATCCTCACCCTCCCACTTAGCCCGAGAATTTCTATAGTGCAAAGCCTACCTGGGCTTCTTTGCTGCTTCTCCATCTCTCCAGATAATGTGCATACTTCATTTCTTCCCTGACCATGTCAGATTTACCACAGGCTCTAAAGCAGATCCTATGAGTAGATTTTTGATGAGTTCTAACGTCTAGGACTAAATCATCATTCCTGACCTGTAGATTATGACATTTTTTAAAAAAGATATCAAGCATTGTTAATAAAATCATAAGTGTTTTAGGAGGGCATGAGCGATACATTAGTCAAAACTATTTGGTTGCAGGCAACGGAACCATTCTGAGTGTTTTAAAACCCAATGGAGAGTTTCTTTTTTTTTTAGTTTTTTTTTTTCTTAAGGGATGCTGGATAATTAAATAAGCAGAGATTTTGGTCTCCCCCCCCTCTGTGAGGACCTGTGCTAGGAAAACCGCCAGCTCCTTGGGTTTGGGAGTATAGCTGAAATTCTCTTTCTTGCTTGCTCACCCTTACTTTTACTTCCTTCTTATGTTTTTAAACCTCTATCTAGGTTGTCACAAAGGGAGAGGAGAGGACCATAGGGGAAGGTAGCTAATGGGAACAAGGTATTTCTTACTTGAATGGCACCATGATAAGCTGCCTTTTCTCTCTCTAGTAATGGTAGCTGTTTAACACTGACTCTTTCTCTCATTATGTGCTATTCTGGGTTAGTTTGAATCCTTCTCTCCACCTGCATGGCTGTGGTCTCTTCGCTGAAGTTCTTTGGCCTGGGGCAAGTACTTCCATTTCACTGGTGAGCGATTGCGTCCTCCTCCACCCCTAGAAATCTTGTAGTCAAAGTTCCACTCCTTGATAAAAGCCAATCTCATTGGAGTTAATTGCTATCTTGAATGTTCATAGCAGCACAATTCACAATTGCAAAGATATGGAAAAAACCCACGTGCCCATCAACACATGAGTAGATTAATAAAATGTGGTATATGTATACCATGAAATACTACTTAGCTACAAAAAACAATGGTAAACTAATACGTCTTCTGTTATCCTAGATGGAGCTAGAACCCGTTCTTCTAAGTGAAGTATCACAAGAATGGAAAATAAGCACCACATTACTCACCATCAAATTGCTATTAACGGACCAACACTAATGTGTACATATGGAAGTAGCATTCATTGGGTGTGGGGCAGGTGGGAGGGGGTAGGAAATGATGGGTAAATTCACACCTAATGAGTGCGGTGCATGCTGTCTGGGAGATGGGCTAGCTTGTAGCTATGACTCAGGCAGTGCAAAGGCAATTTATGTAACCAAAGTGTTTGTACCCCTGTAATAGTCTTAAATTAAAAAAAAAAAGTTTCATTCCTCCTCTGCTGACCTTTCTTGTCAACCCTGTTGGGTAGTATCTTAACAACCCCCGTGCCGGTTCTCTCACATTAGTGCCCTACAGCTTCGTTGCCTAAACTCCAAAAGTGAAATCTGATCCCAATATAGCAGCCACTCTCTTTTGCACCTTCATCAGTAAGGCAGGCCAGCCTGCTCTGGTCCTTCACATCCACCAGGCAAGAGTCAAACAGTGCTCCACTCCATCCCCCAGCTACAGTTCACACATGGTCTGATTAAACCTCACTGTCAGCCTAGGCAACAAGGAGGGTAAAGAATGCTGCCTTCTGCAGAGGAGAGGGAGAGGAAATCCCTTGCAAAGTAGCAAGCCTTGAAAATTTTCTTCCTGTCCTTAACCTCTTGACCCATTATCCATGATTTTGGTAGCCAGTTTGAGGCTAAATCACACTTTGTACCCTCAAGGGTACACAGACCACCATTTTATTTGGTATCCAGTATGTGGTGCCCTCATGCCTTGGGCTCAACTGGAGATAGGAAACATTTCATTTTGACGTCCAGTTATTTAAAGATAAGGATTTCTCCTTAAGGCCAGGTTGCTCCTGTAGAAACTGGACAGCCATCAGTCTTCTCTTTCCCTCTTGGGTCTTTATTTCTTTCTTCATCTCTGCTTGATTTGTGTCTCTTTGAAGAGTAGCTGGAGATCTCTGATCCCCGGTCTTTGTGGCAAGCTACAGCCACTCCATTCCTCTTCAGTTTATATGTTTTCATTCGCACTACCCCTCCAAGATTAACTTGACTTTCTCTGGTCCCCACAAACGAAATCCTCAGAAAAAGAAACTGTACCAGCTTAGTCCAGGTACTCAAAGCTCACTCATTATGACAGTCACGACCTATCCTACAGATGAGGGAAATCCTAAGTTATGCAATATAGGAGGAGGTTCCCGGCCCATGGGATAGATGTATATCTCCAAAGTTTCCCACTTGGGGGGGAGGCATTTAAGACAGGCCTTCATGTGAGGAGTCACATTGGCAGCTAGCCTTCAAAATGAGAAATATCTCTAGGAAAGAAACCGGTTATGGTGGGGTAATTTGTAGAGGGAGAGACTCGTACACAGGCTTTAATAGGAATGGAAACAAACTTAACTGGGTGTTTTATGTGCCTGGTAAGGAAATATGACAGTTTTTAGGTGCTGTACAATCCACTAGGTAAAAAAAAAAAAAAGATGAGTTTTTTTCCATTGTTGTGAGAGTTACTCTTTCTAAAGAACCAACACCTTCATTTAGTAACTACTTCTGAGCACCTACTTTGTTCCAGGCACTCTTGCAGGTGCTGGGAACTACTGGTGTGTATGCACGTTTTGCTTTATGAAGTGGAGGAGATGGAGGGTGAACAAGTAATGTGCCATTTAAGGAGATGCGGAGTGACAAGCGGTGAAGAGGAAAAAGAGAGACTTTTGTTAGGATAACAAAGGAAGAATTTCCAAAGTGGTAGCCTTGGAGCAGAAAAGTCAAAATGATGAGGAAAGAGTCAGAGGGGCTTAAAAATACAAGGGCTAAGCTTGCATGACAGAGAAACTAGTTTGAGTGCAAATCTGGCCAGATGAGCGTAAAGGAAACAGCTCATGAAAAGCTAAAGCACAGACAATTGCATAAGGAGAGGATTTTAGGGAAGGGGAGGGGGGTCCATCATTGTCCTCACCTCACTCAGTAACACCAGTGACAACTGGGGGTCTAAGATGGGCCAGTTCTTTGAAATGGAATGGCGACTCCTACAGCTCAAGTCTGTTCAATTAACACCCGAAACAGCCTCAGCATCCTTATAAGGTAATGCCTGTTTCTAGTCATTTAATCTCTATTAAAGCTGCCACAGAGCCCTTATTGATTTTTCTGTTTAGAGAAATGAGAAAAAAAAAACATGAATTTAATTAGGCTCACTGTCCTAATCAGAGCTCCTAAATGCTGGTTTTTACTTTCCCAATGCCCCTGACTTAAATTGGTGCTTTGGAGTCTGGAAACGCCTGTGTCTGAGAGCTGAGGCCTTGGGAAATGAATACAACTTAAAAAGAGAGAGAAATTCAGCAGACAGCAGGTTGAGGGAAATGATTAATTTACTGGAGGGCAAGGCCAGTAACACTCACTCCTACATGCACAGCAGCCTCTGTCTGTCTGCTGGGGGGTGACGTCCTGCTCAGAGACAGAAGAAAGCTGTTGGCCCTGGGGAGTCAGTGTGATCCTGACCTGGAATGGCTCACTCCGCCAAACAAGCTTCTCCCTCTGAGCAGGGGTTTGTGGCTATGATAAATCTGTAGTCAATGAGGGGTGTCCATCCACTGGGCCCCATGGCAACTCATCCACTGGGCTATAACAATTATAGAAAATAACCCAAAGCTCCTCTTCCCCCATTCCCTAAAACAGAGCTGAACCCACCCAAACAACAGAGACTCTGGCCTTAGACCAGGAGGGGACCTCGCCTAGAACTTGGCAATCTTCTGCTTCTGGGTGGGGGAGAGTGCAAGGACTTTGGCAGGATTTAGGGGAGCGGAATAGGTGCCACTGAAGGGCTGGGGGAGGCTTAGAATGTTTCCATATTTTAACAGCAGTTGATGCACCATCAAGTACTCTCTGGATTCCATTCCTCTATAACAGGCCAAAGTTCAAAAAGTTATTTCAAAAAAGAAAATTTGAATATTTCTCTTTTTCCCTGACTTCAGTAGACCTATGGCATTCAGCATGTGGATTGATTACTTTGTGTTTTCATTCTAAGAATAGCAAGATTTCATTTGGCATACTCTGGGGATAGAAAGTGGCAACATGGATTTAAATGCAACAAATGTCTATTCGGTGCTTCCTCTTTATTTCCCCATGAGAGAAAGCAGATTGATGAGACAGTTTTGCCTTCAATGAGCTCACATTACAGTGTGTTACAGGGACCACAAGTGTCAAAATTCACAGTGCAAAGGAGTCAGAGCTAAGAACCACAAGTACTGGGAAAACACCTAACTCCATCTGTGGGAAGATTAGCCAGGAAGAACATTCTAGAATCTGTGTATAACATCATGTTAAGCCTAAAAGACAGGTTAACAATACACAGAGAGCAGAAGAGCATGCTAGGTCTATGATAAAGAACCTAATTGACCATTTGGGGAGAGTATCGTGAGTGGAGTGTGCAGGGCATAGGAACATGGCAAATGTTCAAGAACTATCTACTTTCGATAATGATAACTATAATAATAACCAGCTTCATTATGTTTCTAGGGCTGCCATAAAAAAATAGCAGGTGACTTAGAACAACGTAAATGTATTATTTCACAGTTCTGGAAGCTAGAAGTATGAAATCAAGGTGTTGGCGGCACCACGCTCCCTCTGAACGTGCAAGGGAGGGATCTGTCCCAGGCCTTTTTCCTAGCTTCTCGCAGCACCAGGTGTTCCTTGGCTTGTAGCTGCATCACTTCAATCTCAAATCCATATCACATGGTCATCTTTTCCCCTTGTCTCTTCACATAATCTTCCCTCTATAATGTCTGTCTCTGTGTTCCAATTTCCCCTTTTTATAAGGACAACAGTTATTGGATTAGGGCCTACCCTAAGCACCTCATTTTAACTTGATTATCTCCACAGAGACCCCATTTCCAAAAATGGTTACATTTTCAGGTACTAGGGATTGGGACTTCAATACATTTTTTCAGGGACACAATTCAGTCCATAAAACATTTCCTAACATGGGAATCGAACTTTCTAGCTAACAAATTAGACTTTCTAGCTCTTCCATATTTATAGGATTTCATGTCATCATTGCAACATCATTATGGGGTAGGCATGATTTCCCATATTTTAGAGGTAATTTGGTCAATGTATCCAAATTAGTAAACACAAAAGTTGGAACTTAAATAATAATCTAGTTTTTGTTGCTATTTTTGTTTTTGCTTTTGAGTGCTTATTGCTCAGGCCATGTGCTTTACATGGAATATTCCATTTGCTTCATAATAACTCTTGAAGATAAGCAAGACCCATCCCCTTTGTAAACAGGAAGAAACTAAAGTTTTAGAGCCCTGGAACAACATTCTAAAAATCAAAGGTGATGGTGGAGCTGGGATTTATACCACAGCACATTAACTGCACAGTACATACACAACCGTGAACAGCTGGTTTCATTTAACTCTTTTGTGTACACAGTAAACAATCACATTATGATTATACATAACATTTATTCAACATTGAAGATTAATCAGCACTTCACATACTCTTCAAAAATCATGACAACGATGCAAAATATTAGTAGTTCCTGGTATTCAAAAGCGTAAATGGAAACTCTGAGAGATAAAGTAACTTGTGCATGGCTGCAAAACTGGGCAGTAAGGAAGCTGTTGCATTTAACCTTAAAACCCAGAAAAAGTTCAAGTTGGAGAGAACTGGTGGAAGTAAGAGCTCTGAACATGAAGCCATAAAAATGGAACTCAGACTTCTAGTCAAGATGACAGAATTCATAATACTCTTCCATGCTTTTCAGAGGAAGATTATGTCATTGTTTCCTCTTTAACTAGTTAAAGACTTGTAGCATGTCTCAAAAACAAGCAGCAAATGTGTGTGTGTTAACAGCAGGGAGGATACCCCTAGGGTGAGCGCTGATAGACAATGACACCCTACAGCTCACAGAAAGCAGCCCCTGCACACCAACTGTGGGGTCAGCCTGCAGAGCCGGTGAAGGAAAGAAGCCAAATGGGATATTCTCATCAGCAAAGCAAACCCAAAATAATTTTATCCAATAGCTTAGATACTACTTTTTTGTGTGTCTTAGGGAGTAATTAGAAGCAACTCTATAAAAAGGAACTTCATTTAAATTGTACTTAGACTGTACATCAAGAATGGTAACTCCCAAGGTTTATCAAAGACACAAACTCTCTGATGTAAAAGGCAGAATTGGGCAAGGCAGCAAGTCAAGCTGTGCAAATAAAACACCACAGGAAACACAGAGAAAGCACCAGGGGACAATGGAATCCCCACTCATGATGGGAAAAGAAAAATATACACATACACACATATGTGTACATATACACACATACGCACACATATATAAATATACACACACATATATATCTCAAAGCATATGAATTACCGTAAAAAACATAACTGGAAAACAATTCCAGCCTATTGCAGTAGAACTTGTGAAGCAAATCTAAAAGGACTTTAAAATAAGTATGCTTAGAATTCTGAAAGAGAGAGGAAGAAGTAACAATTTTGCAATGAAAATAGTGATAAGTAAATTTTAAAAATAGTGTTGCACAAATAAATAAATAATTAAGAATCAATTGTAAATGTTGAAAATAGAAAGTAAAGTCACTGAAATAAATAAATACAATAATATTCATAGTAATAAAGTTAACATACTTCATTAAAGAGATAATTGGTAAATTGGAATGTAAACTCGAATACACATACACACTCACTTTATATATATAATATAGTATACAATATACTGTATATTCCAAAATATCATATATGCCATCTATAGTAGCTTATATTAATCATAGTATATATTAGCATATAGTGTTAGTATATAAATATAATATCAGTATATATAGCATTTATATGATGCATATATATAGTATATATATGTTAGAGAGAGATCTATATAGATGTATCATATAATATATGCAGATAATTAGACAGATTAGATAGATAAATGGATATGATAGAAAATATGAAAGAGAAGTAATGACACATGGATAGCAGTTTGAGCTGCCATGTATGTCTAAGACACATGACATGCTAGAGCGAGAGCATGATGAAAATGTGGGGAAAATTATTCCAAGAGAGTATCTGGTAATTCTTTCAGAATTGAAGAGTCCACAGCGGTCAGAGCCCATGACTTGCAGTTTCAGTCCACTTGGTCCCTGCTTGCCCCTTCTCCTTTCCTGCAGTACTGATTCTGACTGCAGATGCCATTCACACTCCTCGCTCAGCCTTCCTAGTTCATCCTCCCTTACCTCATCAGTCAGTGCCGGGCTATGCTGCCCACCTGTTGCTGAGCAGATGCAGCTGAATCTTAGCCCATCACTGAGTAAAATCTGGACAGTGCATCCAGACCACACATGCAGGTGGCAAGCTGGGCAGAACTTTATTTGCTAGACCTCTGCTAGATCCAAAGCTTGAGACTTCCTTGAGAATACACCCTGTCTTCTAGTTTGACAAATGATTCACCAGTTTAATGGATGCTTTTATTTTCTTCCTCTTTTCTCTGTTAATCCTTTGCCAGGGACACTTTTTAAATCATAACTTTCGGACTCTAATGAGGCTTTTGTGTAGCATATAAAGTTTGCCCAGTTTTTCTGCCCTGGGTCCTTATTCAGCAGATCCATCTTTCATCACCATTGGGCATGGAATTTAATCTAATTCTTTACATGCCCATCTTTGAAATTGGAGCCACATGTTAATAATTGAAGCATGAGATCCTATAGCTTGGAAATTCCAGAAAGGAGACATTCTGATGATCAGGCTGTACTGTTCAGAAAGCCATGACTACGACTGTATTTAAAATTACTTCTTCAACATTTAATATTTTCAAACTAGGACAGTCTTACTCTAACAAAACATTCTTTAGGTGTTCATTTTTACTTCTGTAAGTTTTTTGGTTTTTTTTCCTCTCCCTGGGAAACTGAATGCATTTTTTTTAAGGAGGCTATTCTTCTGTTGACTTTCAAGTGCTGAAAATAGGTCACATCCTGGCTGGGATCCTGGCTACTGGGAGCCATCAGCATTTCTTTTATTTGTTTCCTTGACTCTTGTTTTTTCACTTGAAAAGAAATGTGTTTAGATACCTAATGAATATTTCAAAACAACTTCCAACACGTGAACCATGACATTTTTCTAAATGTTAAATTTTCTAAACTAAATGTTAAATTTCTGGTTTGAAAATTTACCCAAAGAAAAGTTAATTTGTGAATGAGATAAATTAAGCAAGGCACGAGCAGGCTTTCAATAAAATTTTTATTGTTGCAAAAAAATAACTTTAAATAACCTTACTTTATCAACACAGAACACAATGAGAGTTCAAAAGGTGTATAAATAATCACAGCGGATCCCAGCATTGCCTAGTCCAGTCAGCCTCTAATAGAATAGGTTGCTGTCTCTGCTGTGTCCAGAGCATGAGACAGAATGGCAAATATCCAAAGAATCAGAAACATCCCTGCTGTGACTAAACTTGAAGACTTCTTCTTTCCCTCCTTAAAAAGAAAAGTTTTGAGGGCTGAGGGACATAGCCAACCTCTTCTGTGATGTATCTAAGTTCCTTCCAGTTCTAACTGTGATCTATCTTGCATGTCTCTCTCCATCCAATTATTCTTCTGTCTACCTTCTAGAAGTACCTCTTCTGCCCACCTTGCAGAATGCACAGGCTACCCCACTAGCTAGAATGCACTACCTTTTATTCTCTTGCCAAGTGCCTGCTGAATTCTTTCAGCATAGTTAAGAAATGATTCTGAAGTCAGATTACCTTGCATCAAACCTTAGCTTTAGCATTTGCAATATGTGTGACTTTGGAAAAGACACTTAAACTCTTTGCGCCTCAGTTTCTTCATCTGTGAAATTAATTATAGTATCTAATCTCCAGACTTATTCTGAGAATTAACTGAGATAATACATGTAAAATTTAAAATTATCTCTGTCAAATAATAAATACTTGATACTTGCTAGCTATTTTTAATTTCTTCCTCATACATGCAGGTCATTTCTGGTATCATCTTCTGGGGAAAATTGTCACTGGCTGCTCGAGATCATATAATAATGGTCAATTATTCTTGTAGTACTCTCTTGTGCTCTCTTGTAGTACTTTATGGATAAGAATGGGATTGAGCTCATTGCTAGTAATCAACTGCTTACATGTTTCCCTCTCACTCAAGAGTGAGAAACTCATAGCCATAGCCATTGAAATAGCTACCATTTATTGGATGCCATACTTTGTTTAAGGGACACAAACTTTTCCACCTCTGTACGCACACCCTTCCACAACGTGACTCCTCTCAAGAGGTGAAGTCTGTTTCTCCAATTCTTGAGTTTTGGCTGGCTTTATGACTTGTTTTGAGCAACATGGAGGACTTGATGCTGTGGAATTCCCTAACCCTAGCCTAGGCCTCTATAGGCCTTGAACTTTCCACTCATAGTCTTTTGCTGCCTCAGACTGTCATTTCAGTCTGGGCTGATCAACTTAAGGTTTAGAGAAAAGCCAGTTAGCAGCCAGCACCAAGTTCCAGACGTACTGAAGGAGGCCACTGTAAACCATCTGGTTGAGCCACCGGGAGACTATAGCCAGAGGAGTGACCTTAGGCAAGAAAGGTAGAAGAATCATCCAGCAGATCCCAGCCCAAATCGCCAACCAACACAGTCACATGCAAAGAAAATAGTTGTTGAAAGCTGCTAAGTTTGGAGGTGACCTGTTACTCAGAAATAAGTAACCGTGTCTAGAGCACAGCCTGCAATGTCACGTACTGGATGCAGGAGCTCTTTGTACACATTATCGCATTTACCAGACAAATTTCCTGCAATAAAAGTATGTCATCCTCCAAGTAATGGATGAAGAAACTTGATCCCAAGGAAAGTCAGCTGATCACTATTCTAATATTCCTGCAATGTGAACTGTCTAGAATCTCAAGTCTTTGGGTACCAACTTCACAGAGATAATACTTGAAATCTGTGCAATGTTAAAAAAATTTTTAAAACTTATTTTATTTTTTCAAATATATTGTAAGAAAGGTAAGTCCAAATCTGATAATCATGAAGGGCACAGGATTGTCTAAATACAAATAAGAAATTGAAATCAATTCAAATGCTGGACTCTGTCCAGGACTATAATACTGTGAAAGTTTCTCATTTCTAATGCTCTGTGTTTCTGATGTTTAATAGAAGAATCCATTCTTTTCAAAGAAGAAACCATTATAGAATTGGAAGTCCTGTTTGAACACTTTCAAATGTATTTCTGGTCCCTTACATGGAAGCAGTTTTCACTCACACTATGTGAATAAGACCTAACAAAGCCCACAACAGGCAGCAAATCCAGCATACCTTTGTGCAGGGAGTTTCCTAGGTGTCTTTTTGAATGAGTATTCTACATTTCTATCATCTATTTTCTTTCCTATGTCTCATACTCATTCTTGGTGACTTTCCCTGACTATTTTCATCAGGATTGGGTCTAGAGCTTCCAAATTCTTAACAGAGATTTATTCTTGGAATTCAGAATTCTAGGTACTTTCGGGGAATCTCTGAAATCAGGTTATTCTTAGAATAATTACTAAGATTCTTCATAACCCTTACTCATTATTATTTATATCTAAAAAGAAATACTTAGTAATTAAGTAACTTGAGTTTAGTAGTCTGTACAAAGAAATATAGCCTATAGCAAATATTCCAACATTGGGAAATATCAGTAAACATTATCTGTGTCTTAGTCCATTTGATGTTGCTGTAAAGGAATACCTGAGGCCTAGCAATTTATTAAGAAAAGAGGTTTATTCAGCTCACGATTCTGCAGACTGCACAGAAAGCATGACACCAACATCTGCTTGGCTTCTGGTGAACCTCAGGCTGTTTCCACTCATGAGAGAAGGCTAAGGGGAGCTGGCATATGCAGAGACCACATGGCAAGAGAGGAAGCAAGAGGGGAGGCAAGTGCAAAGCTTGTTTTTACAACCACCTCTCATGAGAACTAATATACTGAGAACTCACTCACTCCCCTCTCTCAGGGAGGGATTTAATCTTTTCTGAGAGATTCACCCCCATGACCCAAATAAACATCTCCCATTAGGCTCCACCTCCAACATCAGGAGTTAAGTTTCAACATGAGATTTGAAGGGGAAAAATATTCAAACTACAGCCATCAGGTAATGTTTGAATAACATAAGACTCAAATCTCCTAGTGAGGTCAACAGAAGTTCACGTGTCAAAATTTCCAATTAGAGGAATATTTTTCTTCTAAAAATAGTTTGTTATTTCTTCAATCACAATACATTATATTTAAATAAAGTACACTGTGAATATAAGCTTATTAATATTTATTTTATTTGTAAGAGTTACTCACCATTATTAGCATTTCGTGACACATTTATAACATGACAGCAGCTAATAGCAAGATCAAGTGACTAAATTGTGTCCCTTCCTCCCCCATATACTACTTTCAATGGAAATATCATGCAAATTATGACCTTAACTTTCAGCTCTACAAATAAGCATTTCTTTTCCTTGATTTTCACTTTGTGTCAATAGATTCCTTCAAGCCCACAGGTCTATAGATGATTAAACTTTAATGCTTATAGGATAATTATATTTTTTTATTTGTTTTAGTTTCTTAGTTACTTTCATTAGGATTTATGATTCAGGGAAACATATCAATTACCTGAGAATTTTAAGGAAGGAATTTCTGCAAGAATTCCAAAATATGCACTTCAGATTGAAGCCTGCTTCTCGTAGCCTGCTGTCTTTGAATCTATCCATGAATTGCCCTTGGTATTAAAACTCCTCTTAACAACCATATTGAAGTTCTCCTTTTACCATCACTATTATGGTATCCACTGCACTCCGTGTACTTATAGGGGCCCCTCACGTAGGAGACAGGAATGAACATGACTCTTAGCCACTTCAGTGGTCTTGTAAGTATACCTTTATAACATAGTATACATCTGGATTTACCTCAAATTCAAAATTGCATTTAGTATTCAAAAAAGGCTTATTGATTTATAAATATTTCTTAAAATTCTAGAGATATTAGACCTTCAAATAAATAGATTGATAAAGACACAGGCCACACACAATAATATATTCACATATAATCTTTGCATAACAACTTTTTTATTAAATCTAGCTTCCCTGCCTCTCCAAGAACTATTTTGTGTAAATGTATCTTTCTTAGCATGTCTCCTTGAAAAAAAAATTGTTGTGAGTATCTCATATATTATTACCCCCTCCAAGCTGGAGCATGCGGACCCAGGGAAGATGACCCATTGGTGCTATTACACACACACACCTTGGGGTGTGCATAATTAACATCCATCAGTATGTAAATGGAAGACTTTCCTATCAGCCTAAGGAACATAACATCCTGCCCTTTTCCAAGTAAGGAGCATCCATGCCAAAGGTCTAGACTGGTGGTCCATGGGCTAACTCTGACCCATGCATGTATTGTATATGGCCCTTCAATGCTCACAGTATTGAGCCAAAATTTTTAAAAATCAAAATATTTTACAGATAAAAAATCTTGATCCGTCTGGCTTCCATCAAAAATACTGTATGAAATCTGGGAATACAGAGCCAGCATTCCTTCTTAAACATATCTGGCAGTAGTTGGTCATCAGCTGACTTCATAAGATGGGTTACGTAGACCCTCACTTCCCACAGTGCATTCCACTCATTATTGTCTCTTTATCACTGAAACTGGATTTCAAGTGAACTTAGCACTGACTTACACAGTTATGTGTTTAGTAACTAAAGAAATATATCTATCTCACTTCATTCTTTTATATAACCTACCCACTCCCTTTAGAAATCCCCGATATAATCAATAGATGAATTATCACTTTCCATACCATGGTGTTTATTCCTTTTAACAATTGATGGATGTGAAATTGACAATCTCAACTTCTCTTTTTTTCCCTTAAAGTAATTTATTATTTTTAACAGAAACAGGTATTATATGTCAGTAACAATCTTTATCGTAGTTTCTCAAACTTAAGCAATTGCGGACTTCCTTTTAAATTGGAAAATATTTCGGCAGCATTTAAAATTTTAATTATTTTCAAAAAAAACTTTTAAATGCATTCTTTATGCTTCTAGCTATCTTGTATCCCTAAAAGCCAAAACAGAGTTATCAATTAAATGCAAACAAAAGTATAAAATAACACAACACAAAGAAACAACACAAAACAATGGGACAGATGATGTTTTGTTGAAGGAAAAATCCTGTTTGTCCCATGAACATAGTCTGGATATTTGAGGAAGAATCTCTTTTGAGTCTGCCCTGCCTACATTCTGTGGAGTGAATGAGTTTCCCACTATTTTCAAAACTTATATTTATACATTCTGTCATAATCAAGTTGACACATAAAAGTAACCATAAAATTAATGGCTCTGTTGTTTGACTAACTTGACCAAAATTGTTGACTATTTGGTGTTTGTGCTTGCTGAGAAATGTGGTGAGAATTCCATCGCAGAGCTATCCCTTATGGTTATCACCATTTCTGAACAGAGACAGCTCAGAGACTTGCACTATTATCCTACAGATAAGAAAAGGTATATTACTTGATAAGCCAGTTAGCCTTTCTGGGTCTTGGTCAAAGAAAGAGAAGCAAGGCCAGTTCTTTTTTCTAGCTCCATGTTCTTCTCTTGCTGCCATCACATAATCTTGTTGGATAAAAAGGTATTTTTCACACATTTACTGAAGACAATAAGTGACTCTGTTCTGACGTTGACTATGGGCATTCTATCAACACAGCTAGAAATCTTAGTAGGTCAATGGACCAGGAAATAGAATGCCTCCTACTCAGTCTGAGGCAGGTCTGTTTCCTTCCAGCTTCATCAAAAGACTCTGTATCATGAATTAATCCTTGGAGAAATATATGACAGTACAAATTCACTGAGAGAAATAAGCATTGAACTGCTATGAATGAAAACCATTAACAGCACCAATTTCCTTATTGGGTGAGAATCAGTCTCTTTTTCTGTATTGGAAGTACTAATCATTGCTATTTCATCAATGGATGATAGAGACTTGGGTTTTTGTTTGTTTAGTTGGGTTTTTTTGAGTTTTTTGAATTTATATATTTTAATTTCAGAATATTACAGAAGTAAAAATGTTTTGGCTACATGAATTGCTTATGCACAGTTTGTGTCAGAGTTATAAGTGTGCCCATCACCAGATAGTGTGCATTTTACCCGTTAGCTGTGATTTTACCCATCCCCTCCCATTGAGTTTTACTTCCATATGTGCCTCAAAGAACTAAAACTAGAGACTTGGTTTTATTCTTCTCTGCAGGAAATAATCTGCTGGCACTCAAAAGCCTGGTTGCTCAAGATGCCATCTAAGATTGAAGAATGACAGGTTTTACCCTCAGTCTCCTGAGATCCCCTTTCTTGCCCAATCTGTAAAACCTCTCCCCTCTCATGTCTGTTACAAGGCAAATCTGAGAGCCTGCTCTCTTTCTTGTCTTCTTACTTTGGCCAAATCGAGTAAAGCTTTCTCTCTCCCCAAGCACCAGTGTCACAGGGTTTGGCTTTAGCTGCACATCGGGTACATGAGCCTGAATTTGGGGCTCTACAATAATATTAGCTGGTGCTTTGCAGTTTACTGTCTTTGAAAATCAGTGTTTCCACTAAAATAATTATGCTCTTCTTCAAACGATTCCATTTCACAAGTGGGAAATCACAGATGCAGAAAGGTAAAGCAAATATACACTATCATATGGTCAGTCTAACAAAATCCTCACTCATACAAAAATTATCTGTCTCCAAAATTATCATATTGTTATTATCACAGAGCATCCTGTCTACTGGCAAGAACTTCAGTAGAAATCAACTGAACCACCAACCCTTCCCATATGAAGGCACAGTTGGCCAAACCCTGCTTTTTGTCCCCATACTCCTTTGCATAGATCTTTCATTGATTAATGCTTATCATACAACACTGAGGGAAAACATTTAATCTCTAACCCCCCCCCACTTGACACCGTGCTTCCTAAAGGTAGGGACCATTCTCATTTAGCTTTGTATTTTTTCAACATATTGTATCAATAACTTTGTAGATATCTGCTGTTGATAATCATCAGGTTAAATGACTCACACAAGCAAAAACTTCTGAATCTGCCCCCATAAATAAGTGAAGATGGTTATTCATTTGCAGACTTTTCTCTCCTTTCCTCAGATAGTTGTTTTAGATAAGCACAGGTGCTTCGGCACCTCCCTAGAAGGCAGTCCCACTGACGAATGATATTTAAACAGTGTCCTGTGATAGGTTGGATAAGGACCCATGATGGTGTCCACATCTGAACTGCTGGAACCCAAGAAGACATTAGCACACATGGTAAAAGGAATAAGGTCAAGATCTTTAGGTCAGAGACTATTTTGATTGTCTCTTGCCCTCAATGTAATCAAGAAGGTCCTTGCAAAGGAAAGGCTGGAGGGTCATAGTCAAAGTGTAAGAGATGTGAGGATGGAGGTAAGTTACAGTTATCTGCGGAAGGGGCTGCAACAGCGGGAGCATCTGTAAGATGAAAAGAGAGTTTGAG
Source organism: Avahi laniger (assembly GCA_963575035.1). Classification (NCBI taxonomy): domain Eukaryota; kingdom Metazoa; phylum Chordata; class Mammalia; order Primates; family Indriidae; genus Avahi; species Avahi laniger. The sequence goes on along the minus strand of CAUYSK010087546.1, from coordinate 28,143 downwards.
AGCCAGCAATAGTGCAGAAGAATGTCGAAAACTATAGTCTACTCCACAAACTTCTTTGTGAATATTCTCAAGGACACACATAGCATTCTGCCACATCTGTACAGATGCTCTCTCAGAGCCTCCAGAGAAAACTAGCCATGTTGACACCTTGACTTTAGCCCACTCTGATGGATTTTGGATGGCTGACCTCTACAATTTTGAGATGATATTTTTTTTTCCATTTTCAGGCACTACATTTGTAGTATTATTATAAATGTATAATAGCAATAGGAAACATACATGTTCTTTCTCAAAGCATACTTTCTTAATAATAGAGCTGAAAATCACAGGATTCTGAAGAAGTTCAAATAGCTTCCTATGTAATATAGAACTCAGCTTTCTTTCCTTAGGACATTCTCATGTATGAAATAAAGAACAAGATGGAATTGGGAGACAACTTCCATGATATTGTTTCTTTTAAATATCATGATGTCCTTTCTCTCTAACTCTGGTTTGAATGAAGGCAATGCCTGTTTTCTATGACAAAGATAATACATGGGTCAATAAAATTTTCAAGTGTACACTGGCTATGGTTCTCTGTCTAGTTTTAAATAAGTGTCAACTTTTGGTTACCTAGAGGACGAATTAAAGGGGGGCAGTGCCATGTCCTGGCAGCCTTAACGGTATTCACACCAGCTTTCCCACTGCTATCCTTTTCCTCTATTCAGCTTCCTTTTCTTTTCCCTGGACCTGATCTCCAGGAGCGGAAGTTGGCAGGGCTCTTTCCACACAAACTTCTTCCACAGCAGAGAAGAAAAGGGCACTGGAATTCTAGGGACTGTGGGGAAAATGGCTGTCATCCCTTCTCTCCACCCTCATAGTGGGGGTGAGAGCTATTCCCTGCCAAGCAACTAACATTTCAGATTCATTTTCTCAACTTCACAAAACCTTTCATTTCTGATCTTTTATTTGGGCCATGTTTTACTTTTCATAATACATTTTTCATAATTTATCATTCATTTACATTTCAATTAAGGAAACTGACTGTTTGTAAAAGCTACCCTGATGGGGGAGTGTGAAATAAATTATTGAAGTTGCTATAATCTGCATTTCCATTATGACCTCATTTACCCTAATGACACTAAAAAGATTGTCACCTCCAATGTAGCTCATCCCAGTAATAGAAATTCCCTGGGAGTTCAACACATTGAGGCTGCAGATGTCTGCATGTGGTGCAGGATTGTTAACAGGCAGCTGCTGGTGGACTTCGCCCTGGGAGTCTCCATCCAGGAGAGTCTCAAATGGAAATAAAACTGTATCCAGAGCCTCCCAAGAAGATGCCCCATGCTTGAAGAGTGAACATTTAACAAGAAAGCCATTTGATTACCATCAATACAGTCTTCATTCACTGGTCTTTAGCACCCATTTTGCACATAACATTTTTCTGTAAGCAGGGGAGAGAGGGTGAAAGGAAAGACACTAAGGTGTACCTTACACTTGCTTTGTAAAAGACAGTACTTCGAGGGCTTTTACCTTTCATGCCTCAAAAGTTCCTAAGCCATTGGGAAAAACTGGCATGTAAGCAAATAACTGTTATATAAATGTAAAGGAGAAGAATGGAAGGGAAAAAACATTTATTGTACTCCTAATATGTTTGATGCAATTTGAAAATGATGTTCTTCCCAATATGTCCTGCCTAACCTTATCTCTTTCACTTTATTAACAACAGATAAAAATAATAACTAATAATTATTGCAAATGTACTGTGGATTCATATGGCCTGCGCTGTTGGTGGCCTGCTCACATCCTCTCGTCATGACCACTTTAGTGTTCAATGACTCAATTTCCAAAGAATGGTGTTTGCATTTCTTTGCCTAATGGATTTCTTTAGTTGTTAAAACCCACTTTGCCAACCTGAGTGATGAGCCAATGGTGTCGCAGAATTAACACACTGCTTTCCCAACCAATGGCTGATGATTATGGGATATAAACAGAAAGTGTTCCCTGCCACTCAGCTGGGCTAACCCTGAATGCATGGCACACTTGATCCACAGTTTTCTCATCGGGGTTAAGTTCCAGTTGCACACAGTGTTATTTGTCTAAAAACGCACCTTGCCTCCATGTTCTTCCTATCCCTGCCTTACTTCTCACTCACCTGTAGGTTTTTGTAGTGTCACCTGTCCAATAAACTATTTGCTCTTAAATCCTAATTCCTGGCCTAGTACTATGGCCCAAATATGGTCTTCTGAAATTTTTCATAAGGAATTCATTTCTGCCCCTAAATCCCAAATGGGACCTTGAGTCCATGGTCCCTTGGATATGCTCAGACTATCCAGTTACTGCCTGATTGGATTTCTGATTATTTTTGCTTTCAAACCTTGTTTATTTTTACACTTTTGGAATGTTGTAATGAGTTTAACTGTGGTCCCTAAAAACATATCCACCCAGAACCTGAGACTATGACCTAATTTGAAACAAGGGTCTTTGTAGATGTATTTGAGGGTCTCAAGTTGAGATCATCTTATATTTTGGCAAGGTGGAAATTCAATTATAAGATACTGAAAAGACAAAAATACAGAGAGGAAGATCTTGTGAACAGAGACAGAGATTGGAGTTCTGCTGCCACATTCCAAGGAAGGCCCAGGGTTGCCAGCAGCCAACAGCATCCAGGAGAAGGGTGTGGAACAGTGTCCCGCAAAGCCTCCAAAGGAACCAACCCTGTGGACACCTTGGTTTTAGAATTCTGGCATCCAGAATTGTGAAAGAATAAATTCCTATTGTATTAAGCCACACAGTTCATGGTGATTTATTGTGGCATTTCTAACAAAACTAACACAAATGCTCTTTGCATTTTTTAGGAATCTTCAGAGAAAAAGAATACACACACACACACACACACACACAAGTATATATAAGTGTGTGTGTGTATGTGTGTGTGTGTATATATATATAAATATATATATAAAAGAAAGTAGACATATGTATCTCCATTTATTTATGCATTTTTTTGTTTTTGAATAAAGGAATTACCAGGCTGAGTCTCATGACCTTCCATCTGCAAGCTGGAGAGCCAGGAAAGCTGGTGTGAAATTCACTCTCAATCTTAAAACCAAGAACCAGCAGTGCTGATGTTCAAGGGAAGGGGGAGGTGAGTGTCCCAGCTCAAACCGAGAGAGTGAATTAGTCCTTCCTCTTTGTTCCCATTCTATTTGGACCCTCAGCAGATTGGATTATGCACTCCCACATCAGTGAGGTAGAGCTTCTTTATTCAGTCTGCTGATTAAACTGCTAATCTCTTCTGCAAACAGCCTCACACACGTGCCCAGAAATAATTATTTATCAGCTATCTGAGCATCTCTTGGCCCAATCGAGTAGACTCACAAAATTAACCATCACATCTAGTGACTTCCTTTTGCGCTTCCTTTTTCCCACCACTCCACATATCAGACCTGTGAGTGCACTCCAATCTCAGAAACCTACATATACAAACCGAAAACACCTCAACGTAATGGAGTAATTAGCCTGGACCTCTATCCATTCACTAAGTTTTTTCCAATTCAAAGCAGTTTCCTGCTGTTCCCTACCTTGAGCTTTAATGTTTGTATACACCATAATCTTATGACTTTGGGATTTGGGTATTGCATTTATTGTCCACTGTTGTGTGTGTCAGGAGGCAACAGAAAATAAATCTCTCGGAGGGTGGTGAGCAGAGAAATTGGGGTGTTGGTAGGGGTGAAAGTCCTGAAATGCACAGTTGTTGAGTTGAGAGAACCATGGGTGGGTGAACACAGGCCAGCTGGGGCCAGGAGGTCAGCAAAGGACTGTGCTGCTGGGCACAGATGCCCTCACACACCATTGACAATCTGCATGACCAGCAAGAGACGCCCCCCCCACCACCCCGCAATTCATTGTCCCTCAAATACCCTCTACTGAGACAGTTTAGCATCATGCTGCTGTGAATGGTAAAGTCTTAAAGGAACATGACTGTTGCCACAGAGAACATATTGCAGGGTCAATTTGGAGTTGAGATAACAAATTGAAAACTGGCCAAAAAAAAGTAGATGTGACTTGTGTATAATCATACAGAACATTAGTGGTATGATTTCAGCTTGAGAATGACTCTTGCCCCTTAACCCAGAGCTTCTTTTCATTATGACTAGCTTTCCTTCAGCTCAGTCAAGAATATAATTAAGGTGGAAAAGAATATGAAAGGGCAGAAGTATTTGCTAAATGCCTAGATTGCCCCAGTGTCATCACATTCAGAATCTCATTTAATTGTCGCAGCAGCACTTGCATATGGGGATGCTGTGTCCACTTTACAAATGAACTTAGAGAAGCTGACCAGCCTTCATAAGGTTGTTGGGTGATCTCAAAGCTACGTTATACAGCCCTTGGCAGAAATGACCAGAGGAAACAGTGCAGGAGAGTGAACAGGGGATTGGGATTCTTACAGGAGTCTTTCCCCTTTCCTCTTGAGATGACCCACAGGAATCCAATAGAAAATCTTAACTTCTGCAGCCTAGTTGCTCAAGCCTGATACATTGTCATTCCAGAATATCATTAAATTGATGACACAGACCACGCTGAACATCAGGTGAGGCAAAATATTTCTTTTACCTTCAGTAAACATCTGATATAATCTAGCAATGTTATATTAATGCCATCACCATCATTTAATATCCTTGATGATTTGGAGAAAAGTTGACTCACAGAAAGCAGAGTAGAGGCAATGAACCTTAGTACAAAAATCATTTATGCAAGAGCCAAAAGGACAGCACTTAAATCCAAACTCCAGGATTTGCCAATCTTGTGACCTCAAGCAAATTATGTAATCTTATAGAGTCTCAGTTTTCCCATGTGTATAATGAAAATGTAATAGATTGTAATATTGTTTAAATTAATAATTGCTTTTCTCTACACATGACCATACAACTTCACTTGTATGGCATTAAATTTATCCACGTGACTTTGCTTTGGCCACTGAAATGTAATAAGTGATGTGTTATTTCTGTGTAGAAATGTCAAGAGTCATTGTGTGGTTCTATCAGTTTTTCTTTTTTCCTCTTTGTGCAACTGGAAGATGGAGGCTGTTTCTTCTGCCCTAGGAATCAGTACAAATATAATATGGAATAAAACCACAGCAAACCATGACAGACAGGGAGCATGAGTGAGAAACTAACATTTGTTTTTGAAAGTTACTGAGACGTACTTGTTATTGCAGCATAGTTTAGCTGACTGCTATAGGTGACATTACCCCTACTCATATAAAGCTCATTGCAGCATGTTCTTTTTTTATTGCTAAAATATTATATTCATTGGGCACAGATGATACAGTAGTGAACAAGACAGACATATTTCTTGATTTTTTTTGACATCATACTATACAAGGAAAAGAAAGACAACAATCAAACAAAAGAAAAATCAACAGCATGATCATCTGCTATTTTCTCAGAGAATCAGTTTCACTGAATTTTTCAGCATTTCTATAATATACCAGACATTTTCAGAACTCTAAGAATTTGTACAAGTAACTGTATTTTTCCAATATGTTCTACTCTACTCTTTTTACCTGGCCAATTCATCCCTAACTTAGATCTCTGAGAACACTTACTGACTCCACTGAAAAGTTGTCTTCTTCCTTCTTCAAGCTCTCACATGACACTTTTCCACGTTGTGTTCCAGCAGTTTGTGTAAGTTCCTGGAGGACTGGGGCCCAGGGTTAGTCACCTTTATGCCCTCATTTCTAACAAGAGGCCTTAAAAATACTTAAGGCACTTAGAAATACTTTAACCGAATGAAAATGCAATGCCTAAATCACAAGCCTAATTAAGTAGATGCAATGAGATCATTTATGTCTAAGGGTTTTCTGTAAATCAATGTTTTAAAAAGTAAAAAAAAAAAATAATAATAATAATGTGAGGGAAATTCAACATAAAACATCTTGTTACTAAAAGACCAGAGAACAGACTACAAAATTACAGGTATAGTTCAGTACAATCTAAACTCCATATTTAAATATAGTTATAATTATATAGATATAAATATAGATTTTTACACCCATATGGCAAAATTTGGGGCAACTTTCTATGACTTTATTTATTCTTTCCCATATTTTCCAAATCTTCTATTATCAGTAGATAGCAATTTACTTTTCAGAAAAATAATAAATGTGTTTATTAAGCCAATTCTTGGGATTACTAGGACCATGACCACAATACACTTCTGAATAAGAATAATACATGCTTTATATTTGTTAGAAAAATTTAGTAGTTATGTATTTAACAAAGAACATATAGTGCATCCTATAGGCTACTCACTGCTTTAGACATTATGTAAATATTACTTCATTTACTTTCATCATAACTCTATTTGATAAGTGCTATTATCTTCTCGATTTTACAGATAAGGACGTGAAGCACAAATTTGTTAAGAACTCTCCGGAGTCACGCAGCTGTACCTGGCAAGGTTGTGCTTCAAACCCAGACAGTCTATTCCAGAGTCCGGGGTGTCAGCTCTAGACCAACAGTTTTCAAAGTATGGTTCCTAGACCAGCAGCATCAGTGTCACCTGGGAACTTATTAGAAAAGCAAATTTCCAAGCCCGACATCAGATCAGCTGAATCAGAAACTCAAGGAGGGATTGTGGGGGGACCAGCTACCTGAGAAATAATGAACTTTCCAGGTGATTCTATGCATGCTCAAATTCGGGGATCATACACCTACAGTTAAGTTTGGTTCTAAAAATTTGGTAGGAGAGATTTAATAGGACGAAGTGCACAAAGGTCTCTGTGGGTAGACTGGACAAAGGAGAGGAGGCGTGAAGGACTAGGGAATCTGGTTATGACAGCTGGGACACGGTGCACGTGGGCAGAGTCTGTCCATGAAGTCATAGACATACATGGGGTCACTGTGCCAGACAGAGGACACTTACTTTCTCTTTGGGAGCCTTTGGCAGGATCTGACGGGATCACATGCCAAATCCGGACGCTGAAATATTTCCAGTTTAATGTATACATATTTACCAACAGAGAGTAACTGCAATTTTTTTGATAATGCTCAATAATACTCTTAAAAATCAAATTCCACCTTCCTGTCAATGCATCTATTTATCTGAATTACGAAAATCACATGGCATTGAGAAGTATCCAAGTAGCAATTTTTATCACCTCAAAGTCAAAAGTTATATAAAAAAGAATAGCTTAAATGTGTTTTCTTATTGCCTCTGCTAAGAAATAGAGCCACACTCGCAATAATTAAATGGAAAATTTTCCTACCTGTTTGGCTCATTACAGCTCTTTGAAATTACTACTCATAAATCCCTTTTCTGTCTTCAGAGTTAACAATCGTGCTGGGCACCACAGACAACAGGCACAACGGCATAAATGAGCCATTCAAGGCCTTGGCCCGTCCCTCTAGGCTCTACTGGTTTCCAACATATTTGCCTCTTTACATCCTTTCTTCATTCTTTATATTTATTGCACATAACTCTCTCCCTAAGTAAGCCTTGAATCCTGAGTACCACTCCTCCTGCCTCACCAAACCTCAGGACTCCTGCACCACCTCTGAGATCACATTCCTGATAAGACCCTTAATTCTGTTTCCAGCTCTGAGCATTACTTCACAATTATAATTCCCTCCTGCATTCAGGCATTGCTTTTACCAACCTTTTCCCCTGTGTCCATTCTTTCATCCAGCATATGGTCTGGATCCTATGTACAGATGCTTCCACAGTCCAGATAATCGTTAAAGACCATTCTATCTCCAACACTCTGTATTTATATGAATCTAGCAGACAGAACTCCTGTTCTGTTCTTTACTCTGACAGTTATTAGTTGTAGGACTGAGCAACGCACTGCCCCCTCCCTAGGTCTGAGATATTACACCCGTAACATGGGCTCTTCTATTCTGAAAGTCTAACTCTGTGAATTGACTGCATTTGAGAAGATTTGCTACTGAAGTTAAGCATCCCACCTGGACACTCTACATCCTCAGGCTGATAAGCTATCTGCCATTCACACTCAAGAAGAACATGCTACATTCTATGATTTGCTCTTCTGACATTTCCAGTGGTTTTCACTCACCCTCCATCCAAAGAGCAACATTGCCTCATTCACACTAAATAAATCAGAGATAAAAGAAAGCGACAAGGGAATCGTTTGATAGATGGCTCAGATTCCTCAGCTACATCACTGCTGATCTAGGAGACTAACATTTTTGCACCGCAAGATAAGTATCAAATTAGATGCAAATGGAACTTCAGAGCACATAAACCACTGTAGATTCTCAGACATAAAGTGAATTGTTTTCGTTCTTTGTTCTTTCTGAGGTACACCATTGACAGCAAACATTTGACACGTTTTACAAATAATGATCTGTTTAATCAGTGCAGGCACCAAAAACCAGATAGCTCATTCAGACGTAACTCTGAGGCACAAAGTCAGCAGTTGTTGACTGAAGTTGCCAGACTGGGGGAAAAAATATCAGATTAGGAGAGCTGAAAATTGGGTTTTAGTCCACAATGTAATTATTAATTTATACAAGTTTTAACAAGTGCCATACCATTTCTTCCATGGTTGACACATCTGAGAAATGGAGTTGGCAAGCTTTTTTCACACACAAGGATGCCAGTGAGGATAAAATAAATTGATGAATGGAAATACGCAAGAGCTCCTGTTTTTCTTAAAGCTTCAAAGTGAATCCAGAGAAAATAAATGGCCCAGTGTGGCTCATACAAAGACTCAAGAATGGTATATTGCTCTAGGTCAGAATCTCTCAACTGGTACTATTGACATGGCAGACCAGGTGAATCTTTGTTGAGGGTGGAAGTGAGGGTCTGTCCTGTGGATTTTAGGATGACCTTTGCCTCTACTCATGAGATGTCAGTAACAACTTCCCAGTCATGACGACCTAAAATGCCCTGGCAGGCTGATCAGTGCACTCTCCCTGTCCAGCCGTCTACACAAGAAACCAAGTTCTTAACATGGGATTGCTTGGTGAGGAGCCTAGGTTCAGAGCAAGGGCAGTGAGTTGGTTCATCCCAGCAGTTTTTTTCATGGAGCCAGGAGGGTCTGGATCATCCACCTTTCTCTAGAGACTGTCTAGGTTACTTGGTTAGAGCAGCAGGCTGCTGTATGATGCTGAACCCACAATGAAAATTTCTTAAATTCTTTCTCTTTGGCTTTTCACTACTTTTCAAGAGTTTTGTGAAATATATTTATATATAAATATATATTTATATATAAATATTTATATATATTTATATTTATATATAAATATATATAAATATATAAATATTTATATATAAATATTTATGTATTTATATAAATATATTTATATATATAAATATATATATAAATATTTTAAAATTATAAACTTCAAAATTAGGAAACAAAAAATAACTTAATTGTACATTTTTCTCTTAATTACAATCAATTAAATGAAGCAAATATATAAAGTTTGTGTTGGCTGTTCATTTCAAAGGTCATATGGTGTGTGGAGAAGGGGCAGAGGATGAGGGTAACATGAGGTCACTGTCTAGACCACGGTTCATTGGCAATGAGCCCATGGCCAGTCCTTTCATGCACACTACCTCTGAGCCTTACTTTTCTCGTGTGTTAACTTTGGAAATGATTTTTATCCTACAAATTCCATTGGGTTCTTTAAAGAATGAGATGAGTTAATGGATGTAGCTCCACTGTGCAAAATAAAAGGGATTATGCAAATGAAAGGGATTATTATCATAGAAAAATTGGAGTGAGGTCAAGAGAATTTTTCCTCCACTCTACCTGTCTCTGGTCCAAAGAATTATGTGTCAGGGCTTTAAAGTGATGCCTAAATGATCTCTGGACATAAACCTTCCCCTTTTCTGACATTTTCTATTCTTTTTCTTTTTTTTTTCTTCTCCCACTGAACCTAAATAAGACACTGTGCTCTGCTGACAGCAAAAAGAAATGCTGAACCTCTCCATTTCTCTGAATATACAGATAGATGGTTAGAAACCGAGAATGATTTCAGCCCCTGGCAAGACTATCTCATACTGTTCAGAATCTACTCTACCTCCTGCAGGGCAGAGGAAAAAAAAAATAGCTCTTTCTGTTTTTCCCTCAAGGTGAGAAATCATAAAATGAAGATAGAGACAGAATAACACAACTAGAAAAATACAACCAAGAGCTGAGGGATTTTTAGACTGTCAATTTGGCTTCAGAGATACAGTGAGGGGAGGATGTTGTGTTTCCAGATCAGTCTGAGAAGATGGGTGAGGGATGGGTGGCTGTTGCCCATGAGGGTGGGAAAGAAGCCCACAGCCGGGCCAGGACCCTCTGCACTGCTCACTGAGGTGCACTGCTACAGCCACAGCCTTGTGAACAAGCCTAGGACTCACGACCATGGGATTCGTCCTGGGAGGGGGACCCTGGCAGAAAGTAAGAACACATTTAGAAAGGATGGCACAATGGAAAGCACCATGGCCTTAAAGACAGGAGCCCTGTATCCATTATCCATTTTGTGCATTCAACAACCTGTGGTAGATGCTGAGGACATAAAACATAACATGATTAGGTCCATGCTATGAAAACAAAAATCAGTCTCATGGGGAACAAGTTCTAACACAGACTGTTTAACTATATCGTGGGAGGTATAACAATGTAGGTCAGATGGTGTGAAGGAGAATGGGGGCCTGGGATTCAGTCAGGGTTCTGGGAGTCACGTAGGGGATCAGAAGAGTCTTACATCTGAGAGAGCTACATCTCGGAGGGTCAGGGCTGTTCACCAAGGGCAAACATGCCATGGGGACTTATAACTTTTCCCCAAACACATTCTTCTTTTATTTTCCCCCAACTACACAGTCATCTACCCAGTTTCCTGAGCTGTCAAAAACCTGAATGTCGACCTGGATGCCTTCCTTCCATGTATCTGACACCTGGCCACACAGGTGGACACAGCATGAAGGTGGAGTGGCCATATTGAGGGTGGCGGCTCAGAGAGTTGGGAAGATCAAGCTGGATCAAGAACGTGGTAGAACACTACTCAAATGTTTAAATTTCCTCCTATTTGTACTCATTAGTAGCCTTCACCCTCCAGCCAGTAGAAATAATTTTCAAAAGCTATGTGAACTAAATTCAAAGCACTCAAGGATCTTTCAAACACAAAAACAGACAACCAAACAACTACAACCAAGCAATAACAACATTCTGCAAAGCAAGCGTGGTTAAAACTCAGGTGAATGAGAAGCGGACTCACATTTATGAGCAAGGAATTTTAAGTACTTTAATGTACATGTCTCAGATAGGTAATGCAGACACATCTCCCTGTCACGAATCCATGTGCCTCGGGTATAGAGTCACTGGCTGTCAAAAGAAGAAACAAGGATGCCTGGAGACAGAGAAAGTTTGTTTTAATTCCACTGCCTAGTTCTGGGCTCTTAAACAAGATGCCTAACCCTTCTGGATCCCAGTTTCCCTAAATGCAAGTAGCTTGATAAAGCTGCATTCTTAGAATTGCTTCCAGGATTAGATGAGTTAACATAAACTATGGGAACAAGTTCTGCAGATCAGAGAGACAGTGAAACAAGCCACTGGCTTTGAATCCTGCCTCTGTCATCAACATCCTGAATAATTTGTGTGCAGTCATCAGAGCTTTCTGACTCTCATTTTCTTCATTGGTAAGAGGGAACTATTAACAGTAGGGCAAATGTTATACAATAGTTGTGAAAACATGAGATTCCATACATACCCATCTTAGCACAGTGTTTGCAACTAGTAGGTGGTCAAAAGCGGTAGTTGTCTTCACAATCATTTCACAAGTACTTTGCACGCAAACCAGAGCCTCACAATGTTAGTCCTTGTTATTGTTACTACCAAGGTACAACAAGATTGATTCTATCTTAACAGTGTCATTCTGTTGACTAATCAGAAAATATTCATTTTTCAATTCATAAATCCAAAAGTATTGGAGCATCAACTCTACAGCTCACCTTTTCTGGTAGGATATTTCATACAGTTAAAAGAAAAGCTATTTGATCAACCTAGAATGGTACCTCCTCATCCTGCTTGACTCCAGAGAGCAAAATTGTGTCATGAAAATTGCATAACTATAAAATAATTAGGTAGTTTAGGTAGCTCTTTCAAATCCATTTTCTTATTTGGTCCTCATAAGAACATTGCAAAGTGGAAAATGAGACAACATCAATTTAATACTATCACAGAACTAAAGATTATTCATATCCAAGCCTAGAGAATTATGTAGAAGGTTGACAGAAACAGACTCTATATTTTCTGATGTGAAGTGATATGCAACCTTTATGAACCCACCATACCACCCAAGGCAGTGGCGAGAAGAAAGAGGAAACAAAAACAAAGAGAAAGTGGGTGTAGGCTACCTCTGCTGATGGAAATTCCTCAATCAGTGTGAGGTGTCCATGAGAGTGATCAACAGGGACGTTGTTAAAGGAACCAAAGCATGAGACTCTGAAGGAAAGAAGGTTATTTGGCACTCTTTTATTCAAGGCATCTTTGCTGAATTCATTCTATATAGTAGAACCTGGGGATAAAGACATGAGTAAGACAAAATTCCCTGCCTTCATGGAGCACGGTTCTTGCAGGGGAGACAGAGACATTAGCAGATAATGATGACGAAATGGAGAAAACTGTATGGCTCAGGTCTGAAAGGTCACTCCAGTGGTAGTGACCCTGTCTGAGTTAGCATTTGATCAGGTCCGAAAGACATACCAGAAGGAGGCATAGCATGAGCAAAGCCACAGTGGCAAGAAGCAGCATGATACACAAGGGGAGTCACGACCAACAATGCCAAAAAGCTAAGTGCGTGGCAGAAAGAGCCAAACAAGAAGGTTGAGCACATGGGAAGAAGTCTTGAATGTGGTATTAAATTTCAAATATTTCCTTGAGGTTCCTCTTAAATATCTTAGATTGCTTGCTCTTAAGGACTTGTAGTCTCAATGGAGAAATGAGGAGGGAAAAGAAAAAGGACATCCAATTTTCCTTCAGATCTACCACAGTACTTCAATTGTCCTATGCACAAAAAAAGTGAACTTAAAATAATAATAGACAAGAATTTTATCCTAGTCTTGTTGTCAAGACTAGGATGTTGTCCCCTACCATCTCCACTGAGACCACACCCTGCAGATTGACAAGCATGGAATCCATTGCACAACCCTCGTTTCCTCTCTAAACATCATTCACTTTTGTTACATGTAATTAGCTCTTATGCATTTCTTTTACTGTAAAATTCTAACCAACTGGGAAATTATAAAATGTGTTAAATTAAGGAAAGACAGTTGCTCTCCATTTTTAGTTTATGAGCTTCAGTTTCCTTATATTAAATGCCTACTATAAAACAAGGAACTATGGCCAGGAAATAAACATGTGCATGTATGTGTATGTGGAGCAGGCACTCACAATGGTGGCCATTATGACAGAGTTTCAGTTAGGATGATCTGAGGCAAGCTGGACCTTGACATCTGTGATTGCACAGATGAAGATGTAAGAAAAGAACAACCCTCATTTCCACACTGCTGTCCTCTTCTTGCCACAAAACTTGACTGCACAGTCTATTCTAATTTGGACGAAAAGGTGTTTCGGTTTTACTCTTCATTTCAGCCCTTCATTTCTCAGAATCAGCCCCCATATTCATAACTGTTATGTTCATTTCTCACCTCGACATTTGAAAAAATATCAGGAAATATCCATTTCTTGTTTCACACATGGTGTTGTTTATGGCAACCAGTCCTGCTGTTTCTTGGAAACTGGTTATGATTCACTCTACTAAAACTTAACTAGAAGTACTGGAAATACAAAGAAGTATGACTCGGTGCCTTTTAGTAACACAGACTCATTATGACACCATTTTCTTTTATCATGATGAAGATGATCAACCAGACTCCAAGTTCCTTGGGGTAGGAAGATTTGTGTTTTATCAAGCCCTATATTTTTTGCATCTAGCTCAGGTTTTGACTGCTATGCACTTAACACATATTGCTCAAATGAAATATTTACATATTATTTACCAAATATTCAAAGTAATCCATGTCATAGATGAGAAACCTGAATATCAAAGATGTCACCTGATTATCCAAATGGTAGGTCTGAAGCATTAGAAATGCGAGTTAGAAAGGAGCCTGAGTATGGGTAAGTAATGTTTGGCTTACTGAGGACTAGTGGAAAGCTTTCCTAAAGATTCAGGAGCCAGGAAGGGCTAGAGGTCAAGGACAAAGCTGTGCAGTATTTGGAATGCAATGGAGAAGACAGAGCAGGTGTAGAAGAGGAAAAACAGAATTCCATTGCTTAGTCAGTCTACAAACGTTAACTAAACACCTACCACATTCCTAGCAGGATTATAGGCACTGGGAATTCAGTGTTGAACAAGATGAAAAGGCCCAGCCCTCATCAAGTTTGCAGACTAGGGGGCTCCTGGGCAAAAGCAGAGGGTGGGACTGGGGTAATCATGTGCTATTTCTTGGTGTTTCAAACATTTTGGATGGGTTTAAACTGACCAACATAAGTAGAAACGACATGGAAAAGAACTCATGTAATCTATTCAGTAGGATGGATTTCTTCCATTTCTCAAAATTAGCCCTAAAATATTTAAAGAAAATTAGTTGGTCAAATCAAAGAAAGGAAAAAGGTGTGATTGTAAATTTGGTTTCTCCTTCATTCATTATGAATCCAAATTGCTATGAACATTTAATAGCTGTCTCATGGCTTCATGTAGAGGTAGTGAACACTTTTCTAAGAAAACCTAAAGAACCGTGATTTGTAATTTTGTGCATGTATCACGTGGCCTGACCCCTTTTAATGTGGATTAGCTCCAGCTCTTGCTTCTGCATTTGTGTTTCATTCATGTCTAGTGAGTCACACTCCAGCATCCTTAGAACAAGAGAGTTCAAAGGTAAAAAGTGCCACATACAGAATCCTCTAAACATCGAATAAATAAATAAATGGAAAATGGAATAAATTAATTTGTAGGTAAAGGCTCTCAAAAATATCAACAACCAAGAGAGGTTTTTCTCCATGAAGAATCTAAAAATCTAAGAATATTAAAAAAAAAAAAAACAGAACTCATCAAAAACATTTTGCATTTGAAAAGCATTACTTCAAATGATATTCACTTATTGGGATCTCCACAACCTAATCTTGCTGTAGATGGTGTAATGGGAGATTGAGAATTTGAAGATAATGCCATCTATTTTGTTTTTCAGAAGTAGACATTGCTCCAGGAGTCATTAAAAGTGAGCATATTTAGGGGTGAGCTGTTTAGTACACTTTCCTGGTTGGTCTCAGGGTGAGGGTTCCTTCCTTAAAGATGAAAGCAGAAGCTCACACCTCGTAAAACAGTCGGAAATGCAGAGGTCATGGCCAGAGTAAAGTGAAGAGAATTCGCCTCTCCCCTGTCTAGTCCCTCCCACTTATTCACACCTTTTTTGTTTTGATGGGCCCATGATGAAAGTGTATGGGTAAAATGTCTGAAGCAAAGAGCAAATATCTTTAATTACCTAATGAAGATGCATAATCATGTGTAACCAGAGTACTTAGGAGCTACTGAAAGCTCAGAGAAGACAGGAGGAGAAGGATCTCTTTTCAACGGTAGCCAGTCTGAGTAACTCAATGGGCTCCATAAGATCCATTTATAAATAACTCTATTTCCTTTCCTTGGGATGAAACAGCATTGGCAGTGTTTGTCAACTCATACCACAGATCCATGGAAAAATACGACAGAAAGTGTAGACCTTTTACTTCACAGGAAAATTCACCCACAACCAAATTCTGAACATAATTTATTAAGGTTCACACAGCGTGAGAAGTTCATCTATGTCCAAACAATGTGGTTTAAAAGATGCAAAATATAATATACAGTGAAGAAAGAGCAGGAAAAAGAATAGAAAGTTAAATCTTACAAGAGTCACAAAATCTCTTTAAGTGAAAAAATGCATGAGGAAGTGAAGAGACACTTGAAAAACAGTGTGAAATTTGAATCTGAATTCTGCTGCCTATTAAATGTATTGGCTTAGCTAAGATACCTTTACCGTCATAGCCACATTTATTGAAAAATGAATGATAATGTCATTTGCAATAAAGGCAGTGCCTGCAGAGAGCCCAACAGAAGGCCTGCCAGATAGTCAGTACTTAATGTATTTGTTTAACAGAAACTAAAATTGAATAATTATTTACTGAATATATTCTCTTTTCCTAACTATATAGTAGTCACAAAAATAAGCATGCACCAAATACCTAGTGCAGTGGGCATTGAATGTGCTTTTGAACTGATTTCAACCAAACCTGTAAGTCATTGTTGTTGCTTACACAATGCTTGAGGAGGTAGAACAGAATCATGGCAGTGCTTGAAGAGACTATAGAGCCTTCCTCCATCCACATTAGAGGGTCAGAGGTAAAACTGGGATAGGACTAAGGTATCCAGGCCCCCTGTATTCTTTTCATTCCAGTGTTTTGTACAGAATCTAAGACTTTGATTCATTTCCATTGCATGAGGAAAATGAAAGCCTTGAGGAACACACGTAAGATCTTGGAGCAGAAGTGATTCTGCATCACACTGTTGTCAGAGAAACCTGGGGGCTAGAGCGCCATCCCCTTCCAAGTTCTAATCCTCTCCTCAAATGTAAAGAGTATAAAGCAACAGGGCTTAGAAAAGAGTGTCCAGAGTAGTCTTTTGTGGAATCCAGATGTTTGATTGTTCTTTAGTGGATGTTCCCAGATTTGTCATGAAGCATGACTTATGTTAAACTGCAACCTTTCAAGAATGTGTACGTGGTGATTGGTTAAAGAGACAACGATAACTCTTTCACTTACTCACAAGGCCACAGTGGAGAGTAAATGAAACTCTCAGATAAAATATGTTCTGCGTAGTGAGTGGCACATAATAGAGTCTCAAAAATATGTTAGTGTCATCTCTCTCCCAGGGGCCCCCATCTCTCTTCGGTTCATAATGTGGCATTCTCCAGTCCACATCCCTGGATGGGACTGTGCAGGATGCTGTCAGCCCCTCCGGACTGGAAAACGAACCACTTCCAATCGAGTGTGTCCTCCCCTGTCACACAGGACACTTCATCAACACGTAATTCCACTATCTCCAGAAACACTTCAGCGGTGTGAATTATTGCAGAGCCACAGCTGGTTACCTGCTAACACTGAGTCTAGGAACAGGGTGGGTTATTTATGTGGGAGGAACAGATGTGAAAAGAGAGGGAGTCCATGTCTTCCTCAGGGACTCAAGGCATAAAAGTCTTCTTATGTACTCTAGGGAAATGAATGGGATTCTACCAACTCTGAGCTAGTAATTTATGCCTTGTGAGAATAAATGTGAAATTAGACTATGGCATCTACAATTTAAGGTAGATATATATTAAATCACTAGGACATATGTGTAAACTTCAGGCCTTTGACGGTCTTTAATTACACTAATTTTTAATGTGCATCAATAAGTCTCATAGTTATAAATGATGTATTCTTGTCATTTGTTAATTTAAAAACTGGAATATCCTTAATTAATGAGTTACAACTTTGTGTAATTCTGATAACTTTTTTAGAACATTGTATTGTATTCCTTGTATATAATTTTCAGGTGGCTTTCTTTGAACTGTTTGGCCAGACTCCAGAGGGAAAAAATAAAGTATATTATCAACCATAGCATCTAGGAGAGAACATAGAAGGGTAGAAAGATCATGGGATTAGGAGATAGAGTAGCTGTATTTTCTTAAAGTTCAGATTTTGCCTTGACTAGTTCCTTTTTGGGAATAACCCTTTCTTATTGAATGTTGTACATGTAGCATTCAACTAATATTTTATGTAAAAGAATAAATTATGTAAAAGAATGAATGAATAATAGATAAGAATGAATCAAATAAAAATAAATCGATGAGCCCATTTTCTACATCTGAGTGCCATTAGTCTGTTAAATGGTGATAATAATTATTTCCTTAACTTGCAGGGTAGATACAAGGAAAAAACTGATAGCTTTTTGTGGGGTGAGGAAAAGTACCTAGAAAGGCAGAGGAAAACTAGCATTTATTGAGCTTCTATCCTGACCTTAAGTTGGGCATTGAAACGCACTACATAATGAAATATTCACAATAAAAATATTAAGATGCTATTTCCACTGTCATTTCATAGAAAAGAAAAGTAGGGTTCAGGAAAATTAAATTACTTTTCCAATGTCATTAAAATAAGTTGAAGTAGGATTTGTATCTAGGTCTCTTTCTACCACATGAGTTGTTGGCGTTTGGGTATGTTAATAATTATTTTAATTTATTTATTCATGTAAGAGTAAGAAAGGCTGCTGCAGACATTTATCATTTGGGCAGCTGTATTCTACTCTCTTATTCTGTGAACAGCATTCCTCTTTTCAGCCAAGAAATGCTGCTTTTTATTTAAAACAGGTGGTCTGCTTAGGACTGGCCATGAGGGTCCTTCAGAAATCTCCCACCAATGAATCAACTGATTGGCCCAGGAAGCCAGCCAGAGAGTGAGAGATGAATGGTGCAGAGGAGAAGGCATAGGTCATTCTGAATCTTTCCCAGAATTGTTTTTAAATGGAGCTGAGACAGTCCATTCAGTCTGTCCCTGGTGGTAGAATTGTGAGCTGTGGGTTACAGGGGATACCAGACATCATGTTTCTAGCTGCATGGAAAAAGCCCAGGTGAGAGTCATCTGGACAGCAAGAGATGAGAGAGGTCAACAGAGGGGGTGGTGGCACTTGTGTTCTGGTTCCAGCTGTTCCCTTCTGAACGCCTGTCTCTCTGGGTGATTCAGTGAGGCTTCCGTTCAATTTATACTTCAGACAAATATATGGAGTTGAGCTCCTGACATTTAAAATGATCTTTTTTTAATTACAAGTTTCCTAAATCCAATTAAGAAGTTGAAACAAAAACCCCATGGCACACCAGGAAAGGCATTGCTCAAACAGGAAGCGCCCCAGCCACTGGGACACAGGGGCATCCACGGGCCAGACTCCATCTCTGCCGTTTAAAGTTTTTATCATGCAGGTCCCAGAGACTGCATTACTACAAGTAGAAGGAAATGCAGTGAACAGGATCCAGGGCCCTCAGGCTCCGAGTCCTTTGGCAAAGTCTACTCATTCCCCCCACCCTCTGCCAAACCATTACCTTTTTTCCCCAATCACTCATGCCTTCCAATTTATTGACTACTATCAATAAGGCATTCTTTAAGGCTCCAAAAGGGTAGAAAGAGGGAAAGTATTTCCTTTGAAGAATTTTCAGTCTGGCAGAAATGGTATTTAGGTAAACAATGAACTACAACAGCATATAAACAAATGAAGAAACTTATACACCTTGACTCAGAAGTCTTGGTCTAGGAATCCATTCTACAGAACCCTTGAAAAGTCTCCGCAGAGCAGAGTATGCAGTACATGCCCCTTTGCCAAGGCAATGAAAATCCTTATTTGATCATCAATTAATTAAAAGCAAAGAGATAAATTATACATTTTTATGTTATCTTAAAAACATATAAGTGCATACAGTCTGTAAACTTTTTTTGCTGTGTGTGCGGGGGAGGGGGGGGGCGGGGAGCAGGAGGAATGGCCTGCTGATTGACATGCTAAGTTGTCTTCCTACGTTGACCACGCACAGAGTGAGCCTTCCACAATTGCCACATTGTTTCATTAAAGAGAAACAGCTCTGGACAGTATCATAATCACCCATGACAGATGAGAACCTATGTCTCTCCAGCCAAAAGTAACATTTATATGATGACGCCAGTCAGACAGACAGGAAGGGCACCCAGATTTCTGGCTCTAAATTCCATTCTTCATCAAGTTCTGTACAGCCCTGGAGGTAGAGTTTGAGGTGGGGATAAACGTCTAGTCTGTATTCAATAGATATTTATTGAAAATCTATTTTATGCTAAGCAGTGTGTCTAGCTAGGAGAGGAGGCGAGTGATGCCACCAGGAGGTGGCATGCCTGCGGGAGAGAGTCATTACAAAAACTGTGAGAAAGGTCGTAATGGAAAAGTCAGGGGTGCTTCAGAATATCCTGGTGACAACTGATTCTTTAGGACATAAAACACTGAGGCCAGCGCTATCTACACTGCAACCTCACATGTGGAAGTCCAGTCCCTAAATTCTTGCTGAGTGAATTGTATCCAAGAAAATGGTACCTTGAACTCAAGCAAAGGGGACTCTTTAAATTTGTCAAAACAAAATTTCTGGGCAAACAAACTTTTGAGATTCCTAAAGCGTAAGGAAACTCCCTAAGTTTCAACTTAAGTAAGTAGCAGGACCAAGATTTGAACTCAGGTAAATTGACCCCAAGGCCTTGCTCTCTCAGATGCTGTCCTGTAGGGCTACCTTGCTCTCATTTGAACCTACTCCTACAGGGGACTTTTGAATAACTTGCGTCCTTTCTTTGCAAGGATGATTTGTACCCAGCATCTGGATAGCAAGGACAGGTGGCATCATTGATTGGTGTCATGTGTTCATTTTCACTGTGCTTCTCAGCATTACTGACATGAATCCCTCCAGAAGGCTGTTTGAAATATCTACACCGAGGAAGTCCATCTGCTACAAATGCCCTCCCATTGTTTCTTAGCTATGGTGAATACCATTTATAGTGTCTCCACTTGATTATATTTGAATGAGCAGGCAGCATTATGGTGTGGACAGAAAAAATGAGAATATACTTAGGAGATGTGAAATCTCATCCAGATCCACCATTCATTACCCATCAGATATGTCCTTTCACTCTCCTGGACTTTAGTTTTAAAAAAGGGGGCATCCATCATTAATTCATTCACTCAATCGGTCATTCAGTGAGATCATGAGTGCCAGGGCATACTCTAGGATTACACTCATTTATTTACCATGTCTTTTCAATATTCCAAAGCCAGGAACATGTTAGGAATTACATAAAAATTTGTTGCATAAATCTATAATTAAACTAAAGTAGAAATAAGTATTCTTGGAAAAGTTAAATAACTTTACAAAAGTAAAATATTTTATAAATTTTTAAATTATGTGTATTATAAAAAAGCAACTGCATTACCAAAAAAAGTCAAAACTTTAAAAAAATCCTTTATTCCTTGATCTTAATATAACCAAAATTATTAGCATCATGGAGTATTTTTTCATTTGTTTTTTCACTTACATATGTCTTAGTCCATTTTGTGTTGCTACAGAGGAGTACCTGGCTGGGGAATTTGTAAAGGAAAGAGGGTTATTTGGCTCACAGTTCTGCAGGCTGTACAAGCTTGGCACCAGCATCTGATTCTGGTGAGGGCTTCAGGGAGTTTCCAATGAAGGAGGAAGGTCAAGGAGGAGCTAGCATGTCACATAGAGAGAGAAGCAAGAGACAGAGAAGGTTTTAAATAACCAACTCTCACATAAGCTCAAAGACCCAGAACTCATTCATTACCACAAGGTGGGCACCGAGTCATTCATGAAGGATCTGCTCCCATGAACCAAACACCTCCCACTGGGCCCCACCTCCAACACTGGGGATCAAATTTCAGCATGAGATTTGGAGGGGACAGACACCTAAACCATATCAATATACAAGTAGTATAGCATCTATTTTTCATCTGTCAAACCAAAACAAAGGAAAGAAATGTGATGAGTGTGTGCTATGTGCTAACAATGAAAAGGGCTAGAGATAGAGAAATAAGTTTGTTTCTGCCATCAATGAGCTAAAATTCCAATACTGGAGAAAGGTCAAAAGTACAGTTCAATGTGATGAGAGCCTTACCTGAGGTATATGTTAATATATAAAATTTTTTTGAACTTGGTGCATCATTTTCCTTAGGCATTTGGAAAAAATAGACTTGGAGCTGGGTCTTGCAAATGAGCAGGGATAGGACTTACAGATCACAAGAATAGAACAGAAAAGCAGGAAGATGTGAAAAGGCACCGTGCTTTGCAGGTGATGAGAAACCCAGTGTGGGGGCTAAGATGAGAAGAGATGTATCTGACTGGGGATGATGATGACAGCTAAAAGAAACTGTGTCAGCCATTGTTCCAAATACTGGACAGGGATAGACTGATTGTGTCACAATACTATTATTCCCATTTTGTGTACATGAATAAACTGGGGGATAACAAGGGTCAGAGACTTGACTATGGTGCACAGGTAGGAAGTTGTGGGGTCAGGATCCAGAGTGATTGCATGTCTGAGAAACACGACCTCCAATCAGAAAGTGGATTGGCGTAAAATAACTCACTTCATCTATCATTGCCCCCTGGGCTGTGCAGGATCTGACAGAGGACTCACAAGTAGGAAAACCTCGGCATGTCCTCTGCAAAACCCCTAACCCAATTGCCCTTCTGGAAAGCATATTCTCTTTCAGCTGAATTTCACTCAAAAGCCCACAATGAGCTGACAGAGCTGGCAGCAGGAAGGTGTTTTAGGCACTGACACTTCATTAGCAGGACCTGTGTCTTTTCTTGGCATCTCCCTTCTTTCTCCAGCACCACCTTTGCCGGCATGCCCCGGCTATAATGCACGCCTCCATCTGAAGGTTCTGGCATCTCCACACACAGGGCAGGCAGGAAAGGGCAGCTCAATGCCAGCACTTTACTGGCTAACAACCCCCGTGTTTAAAATGAACACAGGCACCTGTGACACAAAAATGTTTTGACTAATGTCTTCCCCTCACCCTGCAGTGATCTTACATCTGTTTCCTTGGAAATGAAGGCATTTTTGTAAACACTGGATAACTATGTCATTCTACGGCATTTCACCATATATATATGTATAATCATTTTATTTGTCATCATCTTCTACCAGCTCATTCTTCTCCCCTTTTTATATGAAATATTGTGCTTAATTGGAAGTGTGACATTAGAGAGGAAATTTAGTAGGATAAATTATCAACTCTATCATGACATGGGAGGTATAGGATGAGAGTGCCCAGGACATCAAGAGAAAGCTCTATCCTGATTAATCGGTTCAGCCATCCTCTCCTTTGGAAGAAAACAATAATAAGTGTCCTCCTATCCATTCTGGGTGGGCGCCCCTGTTCTAAAACACTCAGAAATTCATGCCTGTCTTACATTTCACCTTCCATGAGCCTCCTCATTTACCTTCCCTTCTGCCTTACCATGAGGGCTTGTGTATTAAATACAGAGCCTTACTTGCCTAAACACATGCAGCAGCCAACAGAGCTAGGCATACCCAGTAAAACTAATAGCTACATTTATTCAGCACCATGTGCCATAATCTAGTCCAGGGACTTTAAGTGGATTCTCTAATTTATCCTCCGAAGTCATTGCTATTATATCCCCTTTTACAGATAGGGGAACAGGCGTAGCTCGGAGGGCACAAAGCCAGGAGTGGGGACCATTTGGTGATCATTTATCAATGTCCTTCTCAAGGATCAGTGAAGGGAAACTTCTGCCAACAACAGCCATTGCCAACATTGATTAAGCACTCACTAGTGGCCAGTTCTGAACATTTATATGTCATCTCATTTTATCCTTGAATGATAGAATAAGGTAGATATCTTTTATTGTCTCCATTTTATAGAAAAGGAAACTGAGATCAAGTGGCGAGCCTAAAGTCACAGAGCTAGCAAAAGGAGAAGTCAAAAACTGGATTCAGGCCCTGGAGTTTGTACTTCTATTTGCTGCATTATGATAGTAACTGCTAAGATTCGCTAGCCAGCTACTCTGACAGGAGTGTGTGGGGTACTTTATATACTCCAACATTACTCATCACACCAACAGTATGAGAAGAATATTACACTCCTGACTTTACAGGTCGGACAGTTTAAATAATTTACCCAAATTACACAGCAATTAAAGAAAACAGCCAGGAAACAGACTTACTTTTGTCTGATTCTCTAGCCATGATCCTAATGGAACTGAATATTTTAGAATGCAGTGTTGGAAATTGTGAGCTTTTTTCCCACTCTTTGAATCTTGTGAATGCTCCAGCATATTTTGTTTTGCCAACCCCTTCAAACCCAGCTAATATATGACCACTATTTAGTATCTTCCCCAGGCTCCTTTCTTCTTCCCCCAAAACACACAATTACTTTCTCCTGTTTCGTTGTAATATACACAGCACCCAGAAATAAACAGTTCACATTTTGGTATGCTTACTTCTAGGAGCCGTACATAAATATTTTTTCACAATATTGATGTCTTAGTCCATTTGGGCTGCCATAACAAAGTACCATAGGCTCAGAAACCAGGGAAACTTAGCTCTCGCAGTTCTGGCAGCTGGAAAGTTCAACATCAAGGCGTTGGTAGATTCAGCGTCTGCTAAAGTCCTGCTTCACAGATGTTGTCTTCTCGCTATAAACTCACATGGCAAAAGGGGCAAAAGAACTCTCTGGGTCTCTTTCATAAGTTCACTTATAAAAGGGCACCATCCACGAGGCCCCACATTTATGCTCTAATCGCCTGCTGAAAGCCCCACCTCCTAACACCACCAAGTGGAGGTTAGGATTTAACATATACATTTTGAGGGGACACCAATATTCAGTTTATAACAATTGGGATCACATTACACTTACTGACTTATAATCTTTCTTTTAGTTCTTTACAATATAAGATAAAAATTTTTCCAATGTTATCATTTATTTTATTATATCCTTTTTAATGGCAACATATCATTTTAATTTGCACTAAAACTCAGTAATAAATACCTATGATTGGGTATTTTTTCAGCTCTTTAAATAAAAATATCTGGAATAAAGTTCTTTCTAAAAAATAGTTTTGCACATCTATGTGTGCATGTATATTTGTGCATACGTAGAATATTAGAAGAGGAACTGCTGGTTGAAAGTGAATGTAAATTTGAATCTCAAGATGTATGTTACCAAATTGCTCTCTGACTTCTTCCCACTTCCAATCAAGCAGTAGGGAATGAGAGGAATCATAATTCAGACTCTCAGCAATTGAATTTCGAAACTTGTAACCCTTTTTTTGTCAAATTAACAGATGCCCTCTTCCTTTCTACTGCCCTAACATGTATTTGCATTTCTTTAAGACATTTCTTCCAATGCATTAGAGCTAGTTAGATTCATGTGCCTCTACTAGCTAGCCTACAAGTTACTTCAAGGCAGAAATCACATAACTCACTCATTTTGTAATCTAAAACCTAGCACACAATCTGCTTCATAGCAGATGCTCAACAGTGTTTGCTGAATAACATGAAGTTTTGCCAGAAGTGAAAGGGAATGTGGAGAATTTAGTCTTTTTACTAAGGTGGGATATGTGTGTTTGCAGTAGTGCAATGCTTGGGGCTAACCTAGTCTCAATGCTCCAAGCTGCAGATTTTGAGCTAAATTCTTCCTGGAGAATGGTTCTCTAATTGAGGTGTCACCTAATGTCAGCTCATTGAACACCTGCAGCCTGCCTCTTCATGTAATATAAATAAATCTCCTTTTCAGAGAAAGGCACCCAGAAATCAACAAAGTGTAATAGACAAGTTACCGTCAGTGTTTCAGCTTCAAATATCAGTGATTTATACCACTCCATTTGGAATAGACCCACTCTGCAAGTGCAGGTGTGTGCTAATGCATATTTCTAATACCACTGAGACCCCTTTAGCAGTCACTGTTTAGATAGTATGCATCCCTTCTGGGCAACTTACCCTAAGGGACATATGAATGTACTTCATTTCGCTCACTTCAATTCTTCAAATTTGTCTCAAAATATTCCACAACATGGAAATTATGCTACATGCACTTATCTCTTAACAGAATTATTAATTCATCAATTCATCCATTTATTATAAAAATAGCTAACATTTATGGAATATTTACCATCTGCGTGCCTTGAGCTAAATGCCTCACATATGGTAAATTATTTAATCCTCACAAGAGTGCTATTAGGTAGGTACTATTATTATAACTAACTCTATGGTGGCAAAACTGTCACAAAAGAAGTTAATCTTTCATGAAGTTGCAGTGTTAGAAGATATAAGAACTAGGACTGGGATCAGCTATGTGTGATTCCAGAGCCCACACTCTTAAACATTATATTAGGCAACAAATATTTAGTAAAATCTGCAGTGTGAAACCCTCCCAGCTAGATGCCACCCTTGTTTGCATAGTTATTACCTTGTACAAGGACCAACTGTTTTCTGGTTTGCAATATTCAGGTGAAATTTATTTCAGAATGTGTTTTGCATGTTGTTTGGGAAAAAAAACTAAAACAAAAGTTTTAAAATTCTTTAAGTATCAGATATCGGTCTCCTACACCCTACTTCACTGTCTTAGACCCTCATTATTCCTCATCTAATTATGAAAGCATTTTACTTAGTCTCCAATTTCTATGCTCTTAATCTGAAACTATTATCCAAGTGGTTTTTCTAAAACATAAACCCAACAATGTCACCTTCTATCCTAAAATCTTTCCGTGATTCCCCAAATCCTCCAGTGCACTCCCCACTTTCCTTCAGGACAAGTCTTCCTCAGAAAGATACATCTGGGGCCTGGCCAACACCTCCCTTCAATCGTACAGAATTCTTTCAGGTTAAAAGTCACTTCTTTTCATACATTCTATTCTTGTCCCCTTCTCCTGAAGACATCCATTAACTTGCTTGGGTTGAATAAAACACCCTCTCTTCATACCTCCTCTTCCATTCTTCTACAATGCTGCTATTTCTTGTGCAGATTTTATTGTATTACATATAATGCTCTGTCAAAGCCATGGATTTTCTTATTTGTTTCTCATATAATCTGTGAGTTCTTTGGAAAGGAGGAAGAAAAAAATCTGCTACCTCTGTGACCTCCCAGGTCTACGGTAATGTCCTGCATTCCAGGGCACTCGGTGAATCGTCCCACCACTTTCCTTGTCATTTCATGCACTCTGGATAGCACCCCAATCCACATTTCTCCAGGGATATTTGTCCTTTCCTTGATTTTTCTCATTTTTTTTATCTTCAGCTTTCTTTTGTGTTCTCTTACTCTGTCCTCTTTTTCTCCTGTATACCTTTTCTCTTATTCTTACTATTATTTTTTCATCCCTTTTTTCCTCTCATTTTTCCTGAACACATGCCTGAATATCTCAAATATTATTTAGCACCTGCAGTATTCCAGATCTTGTACCAAATGTTGGAGATAGTAGAAGGTGCATAAGAAGAATTTTCGGTTTCCTCAGATATCATCATGCTATAAAGGGAAAGGCAAGTAGGTAGACATTTGCAACATAGTCTTATGGTGATGATGGTTATTATAGAATGCTGACCTAGAGTGCAGAGGTGGTTTGCTAATACAATCGGAGAGCAGAGTCAGCAAAGACTTCTTTGAAGAGGATATGCTTTGCCAAGCTGTAAACAAAGGGTAGCAGCTGGCAAAGCAAATAGAAGGGTTGTCCCGGACAAAGAAAGGAGAGACCATGAGAAAATGCAGAGACAGGAGTAATAGCTGTATTAGGTGCAAACATTGCCAAGGGAAGCACCTGGAAATGGTAACAGAGCCAGATAATGAAAGACTGTTGGAATAAAGACAGTTAAAAAGATTTTATGCAATAATACATCATTTATACTAGCATTCATGAAATAGTCATTAAGTGACAGGTGCTCTTCTAAGTGATTTGTGTGGATTATCTCATTTAATCCTCCCATAAACACTTTGAGATAAAAACTGTTATTATCTCCAGTTTAAGAATGGAGGGGGACTATTAAAACAAGATATCATTGCATTCCTATTAGAATGGCAAAATCCAAAACACTAACAATATCCAACCCTGGAAAGGATGTGAAGCAAGAGAACTCTCACTCATTGTTGGTGAGAATGCAAAATCATATAGCTGCTTTGAAAGATAGCTAGCAATGTCTTACAAAACTAATCATATTCTTACCATATGATTAAGCAATTTTTTTCCCTTGGTATTACATTTACCCGAAAAAATAAAAATATATCTATGTAAAAACCTGTATGTAAAAGTTCATAGAAGCTTTATCTGTAATTGCCAAAATTTGAAAGTAACCAAAGTGTCCTTCAATAGGTGATTGGATAAATCAACTATAGTACACTCAGACAATGAAATGGTATTTAGAGGAAAAAGTAAATTAGCTATCAAGCCATGAAAAGATATGGATGAAGCTTAAATACATATTATTAACTAAAAGAAGCAATTCAAAAAGGGTGCCTATTATATGATTTTGACTATATGACATTGTGGAAGAGGCAAAACTGTGGAGACAGTGAAGAGATCAGCAGTAGTCAGGAGTTGAGG
>CAUYSK010087545.1:0-71944 GCA_963575035.1 Avahi laniger | reverse complement strand
GATCTAGCACCTCTTATACTTTCCTGGACTAAATTTAGGCCCATTATCCAAAGTGAGGCACCACAAGAGCAGAAGAATGGGATCCATTTGTACTCGCCATCAAATTGGTACTAACTGATCAACACTAGGGTGATCACATGGCAGAAATACTCTCTAGGGATTAGGGGGAAAGGGGGGCAAATCTACAAGTAAATGACACGGGGAGCACTAAAGGGAGGGAAGGGCACGTCTTTAACCTGCATTTGGGTGAGGCAAAGACATAAAGTGTAACTAGAATGTTTGTATCCTCACAATACCTTGGAATAATAAAAAAATAAAAAATAAAAAATAAAAAAATAAAAAAGTAAATATATGAGCCAATCACTTGACAGGGCTAGATTCAGATACATTAGCTCCTGCCTGCAGGAAACGGAGGACACAGGGCACAGCAGGTGTGCACAAAGGTGGCCCTGGACCTCTTGGTGTATCCTTTACACGAAAACTGTGCGGCAAGACCCCCACACCAACTTAATCACCAGTGTCAACAAGTAGACACTTTCCTTTCTTTTTCATGTTTTTAACCTCATTTTGAAGGACACAACCCTGCCTGCCACCCCTCCTCTGAAAGATCCAGAGGCAGGCTGAGTCATGCATGTGGTGGGCAGCACCCCTCAGGTGTCTGTCTCTTCAGCACTCTGGGCTCCAGGACATCAGAGACCAACACGGTTCATCCCGAATCAACGTGTCCTTCCCTACATACCTCCAACCTACTGCTGAGATTCCCGAGGTTGTGGGAGGCCACCAGACACCCACAGTAGGCCAATTTAATTTATCCAACGTATGCCATATATCACCTTTTGATCAAAGAGGATTGTAGGAGAAAAACGGTGACAAAAATTTAAACCAAGAAAGAGCATGAGCAGGCGTCACAAGTTAGAGGACCTGGTCCCTCATTCTCCACAGGGGGCGCTGCCGACTGGGGCCCCCAAAGAGGACGTAAGTGAACAAACCTTACCCGAGAAAGAGCTTACTTATGAGGATCCCGGCAACCACCTCCATCAGTCATCTCTTTTGGGTCCCCAGGCACTGTTTAAGGTCCTGAAGCCACGATCTTATTGTGGTGATTTAGTGGCTTGCAGGAGCATTTGGCAGTGATTACACCGTCTTGGCTCAGGGCTGAAGCATATGGCTGGAGAGAGCCTGACTCATTATTTTCTGATAATGTTTACATCTTAAGCCATCTCCTCGGATCTAAACTACCATGCGTTCCGTGGTGGCGTCTGCATGTGACTGTGACTCACGATGCTGGAGCGCTGGCTCCATTCTGTGAATGGAAGAACTCACCTGGTTGCCACAATGTAACCACTCTGTCACGGCTGTCGCGTGGCTACAGGCACCGTGACTTGCACTGTAGTTCTCCTTTTGGTCCTCTGTGGTGCAGTTTTACCCCAATTATAGATTAAATGATTAAAGTGATGAAATACAAAAAGTGCCAACTCTTGTATCATTCAGGTGGGTTCAAATCACAGTTCTGCAACTTAGTAAATGGGAGAAACTGAGCCAGGTACGGAGGCTCTGAGCCTTGGCTTATTCATTGGTAAAATGGGAATGATAACATGCCCCCCACCGCACAGGATTATTGCAAGGAATAAATTAGATCATGTACCTAAGCCACTCGTCATGGAGGTTGGCATGACTAGAGTGTAGGAAATGCTAGTATTACCACTGGCAAATCTGCAGTCAAAGCTCCTTTCCGTGAACTGGGTTATAGGCGACTGTGTCCCTGCTGATGTGCTTAGTAGCTGCAGCTGAATGCATTCGACCTGACACAGAATTTTCTACCTGACAGGGGATACGGTAAGTCAGATTCTAAAATGTGTAATTGGCCAAGTGGAGGAAATGGGGCTTTGGACAGTGAGGTCTCAGATATTTTAAGCTGCAAATCCGATGACCTTTATTATATGGTGACCAAACATTTGGTCAGATTGTTGCCTGCTGTTTCTTGGAATATAGACCATGTGCCATGGCAGCTTTGTTATTAGGATAAGTAGTAGGAAAAATTCGGAACCCTGGCATATGGTTGTAGATTTTTTTTTTTCTGAAGAAGAGGTCTGTGCTCAGACTGGAGTTAGCCAGTCTACAAGCAGAAATGGGAGATGTATTCTTTACCTGTATTCTAAATTGACCGAGAATCCTACATTTTGGGTGCTGCAGAGTCTTAAAAAGAAATTTATCCTTATCAAACTGAGCAGGCAAGGACAGTGACAGCAAGTCTGTAGCCTAAGTAGATTGGGACCTTATGACTTTCTCATCAATCTCTTACGGGTTCTTCAGACAAATGCAAGTTGGCATTACACTTGATATCTCCCCATTGTCATTTTGAATGATCCCCAGGCATTGGCCACTAAGCTATGAAACAGAGACAGGGCAAAGCCCAGGGATCAACAGGTAAGGGAAAGGAATCTTCAGGCTAAATATTAATACCATGTCTAGATAAGATCTTTGCCTGTGGTTATTTACACATGGAATTAATTGACCAAGAGCAATTATTCCCAGATTGGAAATTTTATAAACTTTTGAGGGAATTGTATTGTCAAAGGCTAATAAGAGCCTGTAAATTGTTAAACCCCTAAGGCCATTACTTAACCCAAATTCAGACCAATAGGAATGGAGACATCAATATCTGTGGTCCCAAAGGAAGTGGTCTTCTACAATATCCGCTTCATATGTGGTCATAGATGACAACAGTCTAGGAAGAATGTCCCTGGAAGCAGGACCAGAAGATGCTGGAATGGGTGACCAAGGACAGTACCTATTGACAGAGCACAGGAATCCTGAGTTTTCCTGCTTGGCAACGTTTGGTATTTACTCTGGTACTGTCTCTGTTGTGTGCCTTCCATTGTTCTCTTTTCTGAATAGGAGTTAATGTTGCTTCTAATTAAATATTAAATAATAGTTTAAAAGGAGCAGAATAAGTGCATTATTAGTAAGTGCAGCAGGTAGCATTTGTTATCTGTCTTTCCTCCCTCCTCTCTTCATTTTTTTTTTTTTTTTTTTTGCTGAAATTAAGCATCAGTGCCTGGAGGTGGAGTAGTCACCTAGAGATCATTAAAAAAGAAGCCACGTGCTAAGGATAGAGGAGCAGGAAGCTAACTAGAAAGAATCTGGTTCTGGATGACTTACTTGAGCAGTTATACCAGCTCCACACTGACTATCAACTTCTATATTTGTTACCATACTAAAAAAAAAAAAAAGTTTTACTCATTTAGTTTCTTGGAGCTAAGTTTTTGTGTAAATGACTGTTTATGACCAAATTTTAATAAACCATGGCTTGATTGCCAAGAGAAATCAGAGGTCATGAAAAAGAGAGGAAGGTCAAATGCTCTCGGTTTGGGGCAGTCAGTAGAAGCAGTAGCTGAATGGATGGACACGGCAGTGGGGTAGTGCTGGAGGCAGGTGTGAGGTTTAGATGGTGGAGGGATGGTGCCTGGGCAAGTCGAGGAGCTAGAAGAACGTGACTATGCCTGGGGACAAAACAGCAGTTAGGAGGCAGGAATGATAGTCAGAAGGATAGATATGGCCAAGGAGAGGGCAGCAGTGATCTCTTAGGTGAAATACCCTTGGTGCAGATGAAGACCTGTGTCCAGCAAGGTATAGTCTACCGTGGCTCAGGTACAGTCTAGCAAATGTCACCTAGTGCAGGTTGGAGCTCAGTGGTGGAAGATTCAGCAGGACAATTCCCCATCTTCTTGACATCCTGTGGAGAGGCCTGACTGAGGGGATGTGCAGCTGGTCATATGGCTCTCCTGCTCTTCCGTCTTTTCACAGGGCAAGCAGGAGAACAGTCATTTGGACGGCCGAACAGTTTGGTTTAAGCTTGGATGCCTGCTGTCCAGAGGAGCTGAGTATGCATCAGTTTCTCAGTTCTGGTAAATTAGAGGGAACTTGGACTGAGGGAGCAGAGCAGCCACCACCCAGGCCTCCAGAATTACCCGCAATTAAACCCACTTGCCTCTCCTTGGCTTGGGAAGGCATTTATTTGCCTTTCCTATATTTTTTTAATTTGCTAATTGCATTTCCGACAATGAGATGCACTATTAGGAATAGAGTCTCTTTGTCTAATGAAGGTATAACTGGATTCTAGTCAAGAAAAGCAACATCTTAGTTACCTATATAAATATCTGAACCATTTCTTTGGTCTCTCTAATGTTTCCTGATTTCTGTTCTTGCATTTTAAGAAATTACAAAGGAAGAAGCCCTCTTAGACATAACAGTCATCCAAGCCCCAAGTGGACCTAAATTTGGAATGCCTGAAATTGAAAGCTCTGATAATGGATTTGCTCAAATCAAGCAGAAGAAAAATGGCATGAATAAAAATGATCATAACCTTTACTTTAAGTGGCATGGACTGAATTTTATAATTCTGAGAAAGAAAACATAAAATGGTGTAATAAAATGGGAAAATCTGCCCATTCCTGTTATATCACCCTTTTGCTTCTGTATTAGCCAAGGTTAGAACTAGGTTAGAATATAGAAATATAGAAGGAGAGATATAGATACAGACAGATATAAATACATATGTCTTATAGATCATAAAATAAATGTATACATACACAATATAATTACATATAATTTATATAACATAAATAATACATTTCATATATTTATATAGATATACAGACAGCTAGAGAAGAGAGAGAGAGAGAGAGATTTATTATAAGAAATTGGCTTGCACAATTAAGCTGGAGGCCCTGGAGTGCTGATGGTATAGTTTCATTCTAAAACCCAACAGTCTTGAAACCCAGGAAGAGCCAATGTTTCAGTTCAAGTCTCAAGGCAGGAGAAAGTCAATGTCCCAGCTTGAAGGCAACTGGGCAAAAGGAGTTCCCCCATACTCAACATTTTTGTTCTCATCAGGCCTTCATCTGACTGACATCAGGGAGGAAAATCTGCTTTACTCAGCCACTGACTTCAATGTTAGTCTCGTCTCAAGACATCCTCATAGACACCCAGAATAATGTTCGACCAAATATCCATCGAACCCTATGGCCCAGTCAAGTCGATACAGGAAATTAACCATCACAACCTACACAACCTAACTGAGGTTAAAAAGTATATGTTTACAGCCTAGATCTGGCTCAGAGGCCAGTGTTTTTGAAGGTTTCCTAATTAATTGTTGTTAAGTCAATAGATCAGAGACTACTGGGAATGTATCTGTAGTGAAAACAAAATTAGGTTTCTTTATATTCTTGCAGCAAGGGTGGTCTTTCTCTGGGGAAACCCCAGGAGCATCTTAGTAAGGAGTGGTTGAGGGGGGCTTCTTTTAGGGTTTGGGCTTGTGTTTGATGATTTTGAGGAGGGATTGGGAAGCACAGACCAGTTCTGAATTTCAGACTGCTAAGAAGCTAAGTCAATGCAGAGATAATCGGGTATCTTAATGATTTTTTTTCTAGGAGGTGGAAACATTAAAGTGGGTCTAGAGGTATAATTGTTACAGAAGAAGTATCCACTCAGAGACAGGTGATGTTGGTCAGGAGAAGGGGATGTTTAGTCATTTTGGTGGTACAATTTGGACTTATCTATGTCTTTTCTAAACATGGTTATGGAGAGACCTTATCTATGTCTTATTTTGAGCATTATTTGTGATCTTTAGGGAACATTGTGGTCTGGTTGTAAGTATGGCCATTTTTCACTTTCTCATTACCAACATTGCAAAATCAGGAGATTTTTGCCTAAAATCTAGGTTTGTCTTCTTTTGAAGAAATTTGAAATAATTGGGCAATGTTGGGCTTTTATTTCCAGATGACACTAATTGGCTGTGTCAACTCCAATTTGCCCTAGTCTCCACCTACTTCTTATTATTTGATAACAAGCATACTTTTTTTTAATATTATCTTCCTGGGCTTTGTATACATATGCATTTTCAACCTCTGGTTTAGATGATTAGCTAACGAGAGATTTGCAATGGCCTGGCATTAGCATTTCCAATTAATGCAAAGGTTCAATTTTCAAAAATGTTTCACAGTTCAAAATGAAAGCATTTATCATCATTTGACTAAAGCACTGTACATTAAAATTTGGTCTATCTTACTTTTGGGAAAATAAAATGAAAACCTTGAAGCATCATTTATCATATTTCAATTGATTGATTAGTCTCTAAGTGGCTCAGCTGATTTATGTTGGCTTTAAAAGATAGTAAAGGAGAAGACTCCTTGTCTCTTTCTAGCTAAACCCCACTGAATGCCTATAAGTAGCCTGTCAGTGGGACTCTTTAGTACCAGCGACAGAATAATCTCACTCAAGCAGGCTTAAACAAAAATAATGTATTGGCTCACATAAATGAAAAGCCAAGGATAAGGTCTGCCTGTACATTTTGATCCAGGCATATAAATAGAGCTATCTCTGGGTATGGTCTTTTCCATTTCTCATTTGCTTTTTGTTATGTTGATTTCAATCTCAAGCTCTGCATGGAAGTGGCGTGGCTTTCAGCATTGACATCCTCACATACTTAAAAACAGGGGAAAGGAGGACTTCTCCCAAGGGGTGAAGAAAAGTTTTTGGTCCAAATATCATTAGTCCAAACCGGGTAAGACATTCATCCCTAAGCTAACCATTTTGTAAAAATAAAATAAACTGATTGTCTCAGTTCTACTTCGTATCTCTGATCCTGGAACTTGAGGTAGTCGGCCCCACCCATTGACATCGGGTGGATCTCAGAACAAAAGTTGGAGTGTCACTCATGCAGAAAAGTTAAAAAGGAGGAAGGAGTCTCACACAATAAATGCCTAGTGCAACTTGACGGGGTCACTATTTGTTCAGGGTCTGATCTTCTATAGGTTTAGCAATAGCACTTGCAGAGATATCAGGTTATGGGTTCTCAATGGATGCAACCCTATCGGAAACCGATTTGTATAGTAGCCTCAGGCCTCCTGGGAATCAGATTCTGAGCTGGAGATGTGCGCAGGAAGTTTATTGAATAGTTCTCTCAGCACATTTGTGGAGGAGTGAAGAAAGTAGAAGTGGGAAGAAGAAAAAGTTTGAATGTAATGAAGTCACCATGAGAGGGCTTCAGCTGACGTGATGGGGATCTCCAGAGCAGGACGCTCCTTTATGTATGAGGGCCAAGACTTTATGTTAGCTCCTTGGGTGTAGGTTGCTCCAGAAAAGGGGCATGATTTGGGGCAGGGTTCAGTCTCTTCAGAGGAAAGCAATTCCCAAAGAGCGACTCAGCTTGGAGCTGCCGTGGCTAACAGTCGCAGCAGCTGGGCAGGGTGGGGTGGAGGGTAGGTGTTGGTAGCATACCATATCATCCACCACAATAACGTATGACTCTATCCTAGATGTGTAACTGAGAAGGGAAAACAAATACTATGTCAGTTCATCAGAGCATCCTATTCAAAGAATGAAAGTTTTTCTTGGAAAACAAGTAACTATCAAGATGTCACTTAGTGAACAAAGTAGTAAGATTACAAAGTAGAGTAGAAGATGCAGCTACCTCCCTGAAGTCTTGGAATGCGTTTGCTCCCACCATATTTATACATCTGCCCATGAGGCAGAACAGAAAGCTCACATCCTGCAGAGGTGAATCGGACCACTTACTTCCCACAGTAGATCTGGCCTCACATATGTATTGATTCCTACTTTTCAATTCATTTTATCTGGTATTTCTTATTAATCACCCCAGACTTCTATCTTTCCAAAATGTTCTCATGACAAACTTCCTATGCTTTCCTGATATATCCTACTTTCCATTACTGATACTAATGGAATACCTGCCTTTCCAGGAGGACAACTGAGGGGCTCCCCTCAAAGATTTAAGAAGCACCCCCTTAGCATCAGCAACACTGACAAATTACACCTCACTTGGCCTGGTTAATTCATCTGTTTATGTAAATTCCTTTCAGTTTAAGCAGAGACTCATTCTGACTCTGCCCTCCCAGTTATGTGATCTTGGCCAAATTATTTAACCTCTCAAATTTTCAATTTTCTTATCTGTAGAATGAACTGTTATAGGACATGTCTCTAAGGTGATCTCTAGTGTTCTAAGATCCTGATGTTCTAGGATTGCTTTCCTTTCATTTATTTATGATAAAAATAAACCAAATTCAGTGGTCCATGTGACGTATTCAAATGACTGCTTTCCTGTTCTATCAGTCAATGGGAAATCAGGAGACAGAACAGTAAATTCGAATCTCTAGTAAACACACATATATCAATGATGACGGACAAATACAGGGTTCCAGAAGAATAGTTATAATTGGATGAGTTACTTTGTTTATGAATTTAAGGAAGCTAGACTGTATGTGCCTTTCTTATGGAACTCGTGTAAATTCTACCAGAAAATAAATTTGATCCTGAAAACTGAGGCTATTTCTTAATGCTAACAATATGTTGCATGCTTTTCATGTCAAGGCAATTTACAATTCATAGCAGTAGGCTGGTACTGTCATGAATCAGAGATCTAATTCTATCCAGCCCTGTTTTAAATGCTTTATGTGTATAATCTTATTTAACCCCCATAATAACTCTAAATTTACAAACAAGAAAACCAAAGCTCAGATTAAATGATTTTCCTAAGATCCTATAGGCTATAAAATAGTATAGCTGGGATTCAAACTCTGGAATTCTGACTCCGGAAACTATCTACTAAGCTTACTCCATAGAGATATGTCAAAATTTATATATGAAACTATTTATGCTTGTTCCTGAACAAGAGATAAAAAGGATTTGATGGTATATGTCAGGTGGGGCAGAAGTGAATATGTTTGTAAGTAGACAGGGCAAAGCCGTGGAGGGCAAGTTCCTAATGGGCTGTGAGGGGATTCATGGAGTAGGAACACAGTGGAGACAGAAGATGGTGAAATTTCAAGCCAGAGGAAATGGCTCACTGGTTCTCAGGCTAGCCGCGCACTAGATGCATGTGAAGAATATTCCCAAAATACCAATGCTGAGACCCTGTTCTAAACCAATGAAATCAGAATCTTTGTGCGTGGAGTCCAGACATGGGTATTTTTCTTTTTTTTTTTTTTTGAGACAGAGTCTGGCTCTGTTGCCTGGGCTAAAGTGCTGTGGCATCAGCCTAGCTCACAGCAACCTCAAATTCCTGGGCTCAAGTGATTCTCCTGCCTCAGCCTCCTGGGTAGCTGGGACTACAGGCATGCGCCACCATGCCCGGCTAATTTTTTCTATTTTTAATTGTTTTGCCAATTTCTTTCTATTTTTAGTAGAGACGGAGTCTCACTCTTGCTCAGTCTGATCTCGAACTCCTGACCTCAAATGATCCTCCCACCTCGGCCTCCCAGAGTGCTAGGATTACAGGTGTGAGCCACCATGCTTGGCCCAGGCACAGATATTTTAAAAGTTCTTCAGATGACATCAATGTACAGCCAGAACTCCCTAAAACAAATAAGACACATCCAATGCCTCATCAGAAGTGTTGAAGAATAAGGAATATTTTCAAGGCTAGAATATCATGAAAGGAGCTTGAGATGATTCTCCCTAGCCCTTTATTTTTATATTTTTGTTGGGAATCTGACAAGTTATGGAAATAAGATATGGTGGCCTTGAAATGGGTCCAGAGCAGTGCAACAGTGAATGACCAAAAAGGTTGAAAGAGTCCTCCAGGGTCCGGGGTTCAAGGAATTGAATTAATTTGTCCAGAAAAGAAGGCTGTGGAGGCACTTAATTACAGTCATTGAGGAGTGTTCGGATTTTGTTAGAGAGAGGTGGAACACCTGTTCACCCTATTCACTGAGGCTAAGAAAAAGGGGAACTGACTTATAATTCA
This sequence comes from Avahi laniger, assembly GCA_963575035.1. Taxonomy (NCBI): domain Eukaryota; kingdom Metazoa; phylum Chordata; class Mammalia; order Primates; family Indriidae; genus Avahi; species Avahi laniger. The sequence continues at coordinate 62,178 of CAUYSK010087545.1, read as the reverse complement.
GCAAGATGCTAATTAGATACTAAGAAAAACTCTCTGGTCACGTATATGGGTTTTGATGTGGTGAGAAATATGTCAAAAAGGATATTTTCTTTAGAAAACACAGACAATATAGACACAGAAATGGATTAAATGAAGTCTAGGGATCTTTGCAATTCTTGGGAAACTTGGACACTGATGTTGTCTCATAAACTTCCTGTCATTTCTGTGGGAGAAGAGATAGATTTCTAATTCTTTCAACAACATCCCACCAATACTCATACACATTCACACATACACAAACCTGGAGAAAGGAAGCTAAAAGCAAAACCAAAAGACCAATGTTTAGAATTTGTATCAGTTATGAATATCTTTGCCTGTAGGCAGCAAAACATTGTGACTCCAGTGATTTAACACCTGAGAGTTTTTCACACAAGATCACTGAAAGCAAGTAGCTGTTAGTGTTGACTCAGTGACTCGACAATGACAAGGCCAGAAACCTTGTGATGTGTTTGTCCTTTATCCTTCCACCCCACGGTCATTACCGTATGTTGCAAGGTGGCCGTTCCACCTCTTGGCTTCCATCCACATTCAAAGCTAGGAGAGCAAGGGACAAGGGGCTCTGCAGGCTGCAACTTCTCTCTTCACAAGGAAAGCAAAGCTCTCCTGAAATCTCCCTCAGCGGCAGAGACTGATGGCTGCTTATACAACTTTCATTCTCCAGCAAGAACCCAAGTTTGTTTGGTGCGTCACTGTGCTCAGCTGAGAGACCACGTTTTCCAGCTTCCCTGGTAGCTGGAAGCTGTCAGTGTCATGGCATAGGAGTAGCTGGGTGTGGCCCTCAGGAAAGCTCCCCAGGGGGCTGGCTGGAACAAGGAGTCCTTGTCCTCCCATTTTTATTCCCTGTCTCTGTCCCCCAAGTCCTGCCTGTAACGTGGCATCACGGCTGGGGCCCAGGCAGCCTTTCTTACTCACTCCCAGGCAGGGTGAGTCTCCAGAGTGGGCCCTCTCACTTCCTGGCAGAACACAGAGCAGGAACGGCTCCTGTGGCGGCCCTGTCTCAAAGAGAAATAGAAAAGGATGCTTCTAGATCACACGTTCCCAGTTTCTTAGCGCATGCTCATGACCCTGATATGGTGACTGAGAGGACAGAGGTGACACCCTGGAGAGTTCCCTCCACAGGGAGGGAGATGCCAAGAGCAGAGAAGAAGCATCCACTCACCAACCTGTCTTAGCTTTTAATTTTCTAAACCCATGCAACTTAATCAGGCAGCGTATAAATGACCATCTCCAAGACGAAAATCAGTGTTTTCTCAGGAGTCTTGTTCTCAGCACTGTCCCTTTGTGTATTCTGCTAGGATCATGGGTGGACAGTTTATATTTTACCCTCAAAGGAGTTTGACATGAACCAGAACAAACCATTAATCAAATTGACTCTAAACCCACATTCCAAGGCAGAAAATCCATTCTCCATCCTGTATTCTATTCCCTGTTCTATTTGCTGTCTCCAACCATGTCGAGCCATGTCTCCAAATAGACTTTTGAAGTTCCACAACGAGACCGGATGACAACATTACCGCACTGCAATGATAAAATGTCAACAGAGGGATGTCTTACTTATGGATATAACTTCCTTCCCATTATCACATTTGCAGGGCACAATTAAAGCCGACAGATTAACTCCCTTTGCCCCGATAAGCGAAAAACCAAAGAAAATAAAAGCCAAAAATCCATTCTGTCTAACCCTTCATTCTACTCTGACCCAGCTAGAGGGGCTTCAGGCCAGGCTGGGATGGCCTCAGCAGCTGTAAGCTGAGTTGCCTTGTACTGGAGTCATTGTTCAAAGCCTCAGAAACTCTATTAGTTCGATATCAATTCTTTGAGGTGCCTACTTATTAAAGAGGATGAAAAGCTAATAATGATAGTAACACCTAATAGCTAACTCTGTTCTAGACATTTTTCTGAGTATTGTGCTATTTAACTCTTTGACTATGACTGTATTAACTATATGGTGGTGTTATTCTCATTTTTAGATTAAAAAAAATCGAGGCATGACAATTAAGAAATTTGCCGAAAGTGACTGAACTAGTTTAGAGAAGACACAGGTACCGGCAGCTCAGAAGTCCATGATTCTGTCTCACACCTCCAAGTTTAGAAACAAGCTAATTCCCAATCTTGAGAATAGTTAATCCAGGCAAAATTATTTTCAGACAACCCCATTCTCAGTGTCGTTAAAGACCAGGAAAAGAAAATTTCGTTGTTTCTAAAGAAAAGAAGATAAGTGAAGGAAACAATTTTGGATTTAGCTTTTTTCATAGATAACAGTAGTTCAAAGTCCAAACTTGTATACTTAAATTAAGTTGGAGGAAATTATTCACCAAGTGGTTAATTTGCAAACAACGCATATATCAAGACTGGGATTGGGACAAGTAGCCCTCCCAGACACCGATTTTCCTCTCTCAGGGAGAGTGGCATTGGAGGCATTGCTATATTTACTCAAAGCTGAGCAATTTGCCAGGGCAACCACCAAATGACCAGGTTTTACCTGAGGTGCTTTTATTACCATTCATTGTACTTCCCACATCGCCACTTGCATGTCCTTTTGGAAACCGAAGGTTCTGGACACAGTGCTGATTTAGAGGTGGGCTCTGCCCAGTGGCCTGGCCTCCGATGTCTCTTTGGGGTGTCTCCTGTCACATGTCACATGAATGCTGCCACTTCTCTCTCTATGGAATTCTTTAAACCTGTGAATCCCACCCCCTATGCAACAGTTTTTCCCCATCCCCCTCCAGCAGCTGCTGTGATGATTTCAGAACTCTGGAGCTTAGCAAGGACCAAATTCTCTGCTATCTTGCTCCAATATTCCAGACTCTAAGTAGCACTTCCTACTGTTACACCTTTTCTTGCAGGAGTGAGACCCAGCTCTGCTGTCTTTTCCTTTTGCAACCTGTCCACTGTGTTTGTAATACTTTACCTTACTGCTTTGATCAGTCCCTTTCTCTAAAACTCACAGGCCCCTCTTAGCATAGGGAGCACCTGTGTGCCCCTGAGATGACTACACCACCTTGAAATTCATCCAGCTACCCTTTAAGTATTTAAAAACCTTCAGCCTCTGGACAAGCTACATATATTCAAGGCTATCCATTCACCATTTGCTCCTTGTCCCTAGAACCAAATTTGGGCGGAGATCTAGCACTTTCCACCTAGGCTTGGCATTAATAATTTAAAGGTAAATTCTCCCTAGTGTCTTTAGCATACCTGGAATACAGCTGCCTTGAAATTCAAAAGCAATAACTATGTTTTATGCTCACCAATGCCTAAAAGGCCTATGTATGGAAAGGTTCTCTTTGTCCTAAAATGGAATCCTTAGTTCAGCTACAACAGCTTAGAAAAATTGTGCCTTCTAGTTTAAGGTCAAGCTGTGGTGACCAGCACCCCATAGCACATGTATCTCTCCTGAGGCATTTGTACTGTTTTGCAAACCCCAGTGCTTACAGCTTTGTCTCTATAGAAACAGCAGCTCACTGTGGACAAAGTGGCAGTAAGCTGATCTGAACCACCACGGTGAAAAATCCCATATGTCTGTGCCTAAGGCATAAAGCGGTATTCCTTGGGAAGGACAGCTAAAAGCTGAATAAATGCACAGTGGTAAGAAAAAGCCACATGGCTCAGGGTAGTCTCTCGAGGTTGTCCAGATCAAAGCTATGTGCTTACTGAAGTCCAAATTCCTGTGCCCTGGCCTAAACTAAAGACTCAACACGTGTTGTTTCAGTTTGGTTCTCAGATTTTCAGCCCAACATAATGGATATTGAACACGGTATTTTTTCCCCTGGTCCAAATGTTGAATTAACTGAGAAAGAGAGAGGAGTGGCACGCATGTCTACTTTATGTCCCAAATTCACCAGTTAGACGAAGGGACTTCTCTTGTTTTGGGATGGAGACTGTCACACCAAGGAAACCCCTTCCAGGGGGAAGGAAACATTAGGCTCACAGAGGTTAAGCACCGTGTGCAAGATTGCAGCATTAAGTAGTATTAATGCTGGAATGTGAACCCGGGCTGAACAACTTCAAAGCCACCGCCCACCGATGCCTCATTTGCACAACTCTGTTCCTTGCACCTACTGCTCTCACTACATCTATCACTGCACTTTGCTGTAATTCACAACATGGCTGACTCCCCTACCAGGCAGAGACCGTGACTCTTATCTTGGAATCTATAGCGCATGACACATGGTAGGAATTCAATACATGCTTGTGGAGTCCAGCTGGACTGAACTGGTGTCTTTACAAGGAACTTGTGATTGCTCCTGTTCTGATTGCAATTGTTGCATAAAAAATTAACCTCCAAAGTAGGAGCATAGAATAACCATTCTATTTTCCTTATGATTTTGTGAGTCCATAATTCTGGAAGAATGAGGTGATGCTATGCTTGCTTGGTGTCTGTCGTGCAGTTGTAGTTAGATGTTGGCTGGACAGGACTGGCTGTTAAGATGGCTCTCTCTTGTGTGGCTGGAAGTTGATGCTTACAGTAGGATGGATGGGAACTCAGCTGGGTCTGACAACAGAACTGCTTCCTCTGCAGCCTGGTGTCCTGAGGGTAGTCAGACTTCACCCACGGTGGCTGGCTTTCTCCAGCCAGCCTCCCAGGAAAATCAGGTGGAAACTGCAGGGCTTTTTCTGTGGGGCTCTTTCTGGAAGTCACATAGTATAGGAAGTCACTTCTGCTCTATTTTATTGGTACACGTTAGTTACTCAGATCAGCCCAGATTCAAGGTGAGACAGACCCTACCTCTCAATGGGAGCAATGCCAACAAATTTGTGGATAAATTTTGAAACTCCCACATGAACTTTCCCATTCAATTATGCACCTCTTCTCGCCCCTCACCCCCTAGAAATCCATAATTTATCTCCTTTGTGCTCATTCCTCTCTTAATTGATAAGTTAACTACTTGTTAACTAATTCAGTGAACACTGACGAACAAATATATTGCTTCTCTTAAGTAAAATATTAGAGAATGCATTCAGAACTGAAAGAATCGCTTGACTAGGTTCTTAATTTTCAAGAATGATGCTTGGTGCAGAATACGTTTTTTAGAAGACAAGGCTTTCCTTGGGACTGAAGTCATATAGCATGTAACTAACTACACATAAATGGGACAAAATATGGGGATTATGTCCTATAAAGTCAGGTCCTAGGATATCAAGTGCAATTGAGAGAGATAAAATGGATCTGTTATTTTAGTGCAGTGACTGCCAACTTAGGAATGTACTAATTATCTCAAACACTGTGTGAAATTCTCAAAAAACTTATTTTAACTTGAAAAATATATGCCTTGTGGTGTGTATTGTATGTGTCTTTTAGTAAATTATGTAAGCGTTTCTCTTAGGTAAATACTTAGAACTGTAATTTCTGGGTAATAGAATAGGCACATGTTCAGCTTTAGAATATATGATCAAACAGCTTTCCGAAGTTTATCGATTTTGTATTCCCACCACCAGTATAGGAGAGTTCCAATTGCTCTAGGTCCACGCCGACATCAGATTTCTTTAGTCTTTTGAGCTGTGGCCATTCTGGTGGTTGTGTAGTCATGTCTCTTTATGCTTTTAATTTCCATTTTAATGAGGACTAGGAGAGAGCACGTCTTTACTTATGCTGAAATCTGTGTTTCCCCCAACCATCCCCCAAAATAAATATAATTAAATGATGACTAGCAATTACGAATACTTTTTCATATGGTTACTGGCAATTTAAATATTCCCTTTGGTGAAGTGCCTATTCAAGTATTTAGTATATTCTATAAGGTTGTTTGATGTTTGCTTATTCATTGTAGAGTTTCTTTATACATTTTGTGTATGCATCAAACCCAGGACTTCGCTGTTGATGCCACAATGTGTCCATATGCAACCTGGAAGTGTAGGGAGGTACCGCCCTTTAGAGAGAACTTCTGAGCACTAGGGAATAAGAATTGATGGATAAATGTTTTCCCTTTTTATCTCACTCTGGACAAACGTCCTGAAAGCATGTTATATGTTTACTCAGCTCATTCCATGGAATTAAGCAACCAGTTGCCCATATGAGAGGCCAACTCAATAATTTATCCTTAAACTCCAAAGTCAAAAGAACTCTCCCAAGACTTTCCTGATAAATGATCTGTTCTGGTTCAGAGTTTGGGATACCATAAAACTACATGTGCTGTTTTTAAGTTGATCTTGATTGATCACGTGAGTAACAAAGTTTTTATCTCTCTTCTCAAGGTCTCAAGAATCCATCTATGTCCATACCCTTGGAGAGAATATAATATTGATATTTGGAAAGAATATGTGCTAGCGATTATCTTGTCTGTCTGCAATGTTCACTCTGGAAACTTTCTTAGAGCTGTCTGCCCCCAGAACTCAGCTTACTCCTCTTCTTTGAATTGCTCTAAGTATCATATAGCATTTTCTAAATGAAGAGCCAAAATGTATTCATCTCTAATTTTCACACAACAATAGATACCTTTAAGTGTGTATTTGCTATATTTACAATGCTCTGCTTAGCCTTTTATGTGTATATCAGCAAATCCTCACAAACAAAATAATCATTCTATTATTAGTCCCATTTTATAGATGGAAGATTACACATAGAAATTTAGCAATTTATCCAAGATTATGTAGCTCATATTTTCTGAAGTGCATTTGTATTTTTTTGGTTCAAAAACCCTGTTTGATTAACTGCAAATTTCCACCGCTTCACTTTGATCATAGCTCTCAATCCAAACATTATATATTTGCTGCTGAGATCACATGACATAATTTCAAGCGTATGGACATGGCCACTGTGTTTTTCCTTAAGGCTGCTTCTCAGTGTTTTCATATTGATGATGATGAGGAGGAGGAGAATGAAGATGAAAATGATGATAATAAATCACCTGGTCTAGCTTCCTTTATAAGATACAAAGTTAGGAAATCTCTGGGGGGAAAATGTCATCTGCCTCTAGAGGAACAGATGGCTCCAGTTTATGAGGAACTAGGCAAACACAACTAGGAAACTGGAACCTGCCCCTAAGCATACAGTGGGCTAATAAAAGAAAACAAACATTTAGTAACCAGTGTTGAATGAGATAACAAGAAAAAATAACCACATCCATAATAACAGGGCTTTGAGCAAGCCAGGGCGAGCATAACGGGTATTTCACTCATGCAACAGTGTGGTTAGCTCCTTATTTTCTCATCCTGAGAACACTTAATCTCTGTTTTATTGCTAGTGACTAACTCACAGAAGGCAGAGATTAGAGTGAAAGGACCACGGGCTTTGAGGCGGCACATGCTTGGGTTTAATATCAGACTTTGCCACTTACCAGCTATATCTCTTTGGGATCATTGCTTGATCTCTGAGGCTCAATTTTCTCCTCTGTGAATGAGGAGATGGATAAAATGAGATGGATAAAACAGTGCCTTTCAGCGATTTTGTGAAAGGAGGTGTCTGGAATTCGTTTCCTGGCAAACATGATGAGATGGCAATTTGCATGTCAGAGTTTTATCAAACTGTTCTAAGGATTGACACCTGTAGGGGAAGGAAGAAAGCAAGACCTGGTTAATGTGGGTGCATCTGATCCTGTAAGAGCTCTGCAGGGGCTAACCCTGAATTCAGAATTATTCTGCCTATGGCAAGGGCCTGGGCCTGCATGCTTTTCTCCCATAGACCAGACATTGCATGTGAGCTGCTTCCAAGGAGACGTGTGACCTAAGGCTCTCTTTAGCTTAAGCAGATTCCCCGAGAGATGATTCCCCAAGGACTGGGGGGAATGAGTCCCTCAGCTGTGAAGGGGGATCTGGCAATGGCCCACAGTGTCCACTGGAGCAGGTATTACCCCAACCCCACAGTTCAGTACATACCTCCTCACCTTGACTCTCCTTCCCAGAGTCTCCTTGCATTTTTCCTTACGACAGCACAATTGGACTTCAAGGTGCCACTATTGGGGTCCACCCTAGGCTTTGCCTGTCTTCCGGGTCCCAGTCCCAGTTACCTTCCTCACTCTAGCCTTCCAGGCAAGACCCAGCCACTCAATTCAGAGACTTTTAGAGCTTCCTAAAAGCCACCAGCTTTTCAAGCCCAAGTTCGAGAGCTATTTACGTTGGATGTCTTTGTATATCACTGTTGATTTTTGCTTAGTCTAGATACTGGAGCTTAATCTCCAAATGTGAATCTGGCTCAAGTGGGACAGTAAAAAACACTGCCAATCTCCAAGCAGGTTGGGCAGGAGCCTACCAAACAAGGCCCACTGAAAGTATTGGTATGGAGAGAAGTGAGGGTTTTCCCTAGGACGGGGCAGGAAAGACAAGTGACCTGGCTGGGAATAGCCAGCTGCCATATGGTGCTTCCCACATCGCCCCCGGGATGACTGAGTTTTATTCTGTATAATATGCAAACCCTTCCACAGCAGTGCTGGCTTTGACTGATAGCAGCTAGTATTATTCAGCCCTGGTCACGGGTCACATGCTGGACTAATTGCTCCGTTTGGATTATCTCATCCTGTCCTCACCACTACCTGATGAAGTTCCCAGGGGGAGGGGAGTATTATTGTCCCGACTTTGTAATTAGGAAAACTGAGGCTTAGAAATTATTTACTTGCCAAGGGTCAGTGTACCTTGAATCCAGGCAGTCTGACTCTTAACATCCATGCTTGAATTATGGCCTAAGGCATTGGGAGAGGGGCAGGATTTTTATCTGCTCCCTTAGATCCATGAATGACCCTTTTCTGTTAAGGAGGAGCCACATGGTATATAGTGGGTTGAATAGCATCCCCCTAAATTTATGTTTACTTGAAACCTCAGAACGTGACCTCATTTGGAAATAAGGTCTCTGCAGATATGATTAGTTAAGAATCTTAAGATGAAATCATCCAGGATTTAGGGTATAAGTCCCAAATCCAGTGACTGGTGTTCTTACAAGATGAGTAGAGGACACAGAGAAATGCACAAAAGGAAAGGCCATGTGAAGACAGAGGTAGGGGCTGGGGTGATGTGGCCACAAGCAAGGGATGCGATGCCCAGGACCACTGGAAGTTGGAAGGGGCAAGAAAAAATTCTTCCCTGAAGACTTCAGAAAAAGCATGACCTGGCTTACTTTTTGATTTCAGACTTCTATGCTCTGGAACTTTGTAAGAATACATTTCTGTGGTCTTAAACCACCAAAGTTGTGCTAATTTGTTATGGCAGTCCTAGGAAACTAGTACATGGTGTGACTGAAACAGCTAAACTGGGAACCACTGGCCTTGTTCTCTGGGCCAATTTCTTCTATAAAATGAAGAGTTTGGTCTAAATGACCTATGGGATCCCTTCACCTTTCAGTGTATGGTTCTAAATCTTGCCATTCCCAACACATTCTTGGTACCAGCCATTCTATCTGTCACATTTGTTAGGAATAGCACCCAGGTACAGTCATTTGGCTTCTTTGATATTATTTTTTAAATGGCTTTTCCCCTGCAAAACTCTTAAATAAAATGCAATCTAAAATGACTTCGATTTTGAAAATACCCTTCATTTGTTCTTGCCGTTTCTTCGCCTCCTGAGCCAGGCACTTACAGTACAAATGACAGCCTCAAAGGTTAATGCAAGCATTTGCCTGAATTTGTCATTTTTTCAATGGGCTGTGTCAGTAATGTCTAGGCCCCGGAGAGAACCTGACTTTCAGAAATAGACAATCATATTAATAGCCTGAAAAAGGCTGAAGGCTATGAAATGCAGCACTTTTTACAGCAGAGACAATGCCCATGTGATTGGTCTTCTTTAACTTTGATGAAACAAGACTGTGACAAACACCTCCTCTTCATGGAAGTAGAAAAACTAAAATGTTATAAAAGTTGATTTCAACCTCTAAAACTCTTTGCTCCTCCATGAGTCCACAACTGGACTAATTGTGGATCATACTCCATGCTCTAGTCATGGATCATACTCCCTTCTCTTCAGATGCCCATGGATGAATACTAAATGCAAGAGAAAACTGAGGTCAAGAAAGGGTTATTAACTTGCTCAAGGTCACCCAGTCAGTAAGTAAAGGCGCTAGATTCACACTTAACGCAGCCTGACTGCAGAGTGTGTGCTCGTCATCCCTACCGAGTCTCCATGTGCAGAACGGATTAGATGGAAGCAAAAATGGAGAAAATGAAACTAGTTAAGAGACTACTATAATTGTTGGTAGTAATCATAAAAGGCAAAAACCACTCTTCATTAAGGTAGCACTGTAGAGGAAGTGGGTTGCAATATTGAGGAGGCAGAAGTTAGATACGGGAATTAATTTGATGTGAAAGACACAGGAGACAGAGGGCTGAGGTAGAGGACACCTGCGCTGCACCTTGGTAAGTGAGTGTGTGGTGGTGATAGTCTCTTAGGGAGGGAGTGCAGGAGGAGGAGGGATATGCTGGAGGACAGATGGTGGGTGCAGTTTTGGACATGCCAATTGTACCTCTATTCCTATGGAGGTGCTCAGTAGACAGTTGTCTAAATGGTGGGTATATTAATCCCACTTTTCACATCTCTCCAGATTTGCTTGGCTGCTTTTGCCTTCCAAGCACTTGGCCACTTGCTTAACGGATAGCCCCGACGGCTGCCACCTAGACAGTCGGCACTGTCTGTAGTTTCAGCCACTCCTATGGAGGACCAGGCTCTGGCTGCTTCTGTTGTCCCCAGCACAAAGGGAGCCACTGCAGTTCTGGCCTCCAAACCTGGCCTGAATGGATCCAATGGCTCTGGCTTCTCCCACCACTTCTGGACTCAGATGAAGTGCTCCCCTGGGGAGTTGGCTATCCCCACAGTTTCCCATAGCAGGAAGTACAGGCAAATAAACATTCCATGTGGCACAATTTGACTAATAAGAGGCAAAAAATGGAGGGAGCCAGCAAATCTATTATTCTACTCTCTTCCTCTCTACTGACCATTCCACAGCACAGTGATTCCAACATCCTCTCTGGAGATATCCGACATGAAACAGCAAAAGAGCTGTGCTTTCTTGGAGGCTGTAGTCAACTTGGCCATGTACTACTTTGTATTATATTTGTTTTCCCTATTTTTCTTTTCCTCTCATAGAGGTACAATTGGCATGTCCAAAACTTGATTCTCGGATTGTACCTCCTACCTAAATAAAGCATTAGCCTGCAGCCTTTGCCTTTGACTCTTGTTTTCCAGGGAGCTTGGATTATGACAATTGGCACAAGGAGTGGCTCTAGAAAGCAGACAGTCAGCATGGGATTTTGACAATGGTTTTCCCACCTGTCTAAAGGCCAGAAGAATCTGGAGTCTAAGTGTGATGGCCAAGCCCCACTGGCATATAGAGCATGGAAAATACTAAAGCTTCCATATACATTTAATTGGGCAAGGTGCAGATGGAAAGGAAGGAGATGAGAGATTAAGTGGGTGCTGCATTAGATTGGTATAATTACAAGAGCTGTGGTGAGCATTTTTAACAGTAATGAAGATCTTGCAAAAATATAAAAACAGTAGGTCCAGAGTTATTTGTCAATTTAAGGAATACTATAAAATTAGAATCTTTCGTGGCAGCTTTAAAGGAAATTACTGTCCTCTGAAGTCTGAGGATGCACTCTGCTGAAATTTCAGCTTTAGTATTTGATTATAATTGTGACTGAGTTGCAAAGAAGGCTGAATGCATAGCTTTGAGAAGTTTCCTAGGTCGAAGTCAGGGCACCGATAGGAAACTAGCAGACCTTGAGACCTGGCGTGGAGACATTTGGGAGGACTAACCTAAATCTTAGACCTATAAATTCCTCCCAAGTCCTTCTGGTAGGCAAAGCAAACTTCTTCCTTTTGCCAGAGAAGAATAGATTTTCCTTGTCTGGAAACTGTCCAAGACCTCATCTGAACGGGATCACTTGCAATACAATGTTAGGTCCCAAGTTTCACCCTTTCAACTTCTCATTGACTTCAAGCCAGTGAATGAGCAGGATCAGACCGCAGCACAGACAGAACAGGGAAGTGTCTCTGCTTTGAGAAAAAAAAAAAAATGACCAAAACATGTAAAATGAACTGCAGGGCATGACTAATACGAGCCAGTTGGAAATGGGAGAATATGTGGGAAAGGGAATATTTAGGGTATTAGATTTGTGTGATGAGCAAACTGGAGCATGGTGAATAGAGATGAGTTTACTGACATGGTGAAAGCTCACCTATGACTTGGGATTTAATATTTTTCCCTGGAAAGACACCTGTGCAAGGTGCAAGGCATAAATCTGGTGAAGGCTCATGGGCCTGGCATATTAATGAAATTAAGCTGAGACTCCTGCCTGAAGATGGTTCTTATATTTTGTTGGCATAACTCCTTGAAGCCAAGACATGAAAATAGGTTAGAATAAATAAGGAGAAGATGCCAGAATCTCCTTGGCCTAAGATTGATGAAGGGGTCAGACAACTCAGGGATATGGAATATTAGGGTGGATTTGTATGTAGACCCCCAAACTGACCACTTGGCAATGTTTCTCAGGGAGTGTCAGAGGAGACTCATTTCACCAAGGCAACCAAGAATGCACTGGTGGAGGAGGGGAGGGACCAGACTCTCTGAAAACCTTGGTGATGCTTTTCTGCAGTCCAGGGTTGAGAGTGGGAGATGCTGCCATGGAAATGGCTTCCCTATAGCCCTTGCTATAGGGAAGGTGTGATGGGTGTCTGGAAAGTCAGAGGCCAGGTGCAGCATTTAACTTTCAGAAGCAAAGTAAACATATGTATTAGTTATATATTGCTAAATGCATTTAATAATTCTAATGGTTTGCAGTTCCTTCATGTTTTTTACATATGTAATCACGTTGTCTGTACAAATTGAGAATCATATTCATTTCTTTCTGGTCCTTATAGTGTTTTCTTTTTTCCTTTTATTGCCGTATTGATTAGGCTTGGACGTTTCTTACAATGCTAACATTTTTGTCTCATTCCTGATCTCAGGAGAAAATATGTCAATATTTCATAATTAAATATGATGTTTGCTGTAGATTTTTTGTAGATATCTTTTTTCAGGTTAAAGAAGGTCCCTTCTCTTCCTAGTTTGCTAAGAGTTTTTCTTCTTCTTATTGTAATTATTAATGGGTGTTGATTTTTAAATTATTTTTCTAAATTTATAAAAATTATCTTTAAGTTTTCTTTTTCTGTTAATGTGGTGAATTACCTTGATTGCTCTTTGACTGTTAAAACACCCTTACATTCTTGTAATAAACTCAATATTTTTGTGATATGTTTTTGCTTTGTATCATTGGATTTTATTTGCCTATTTAGTTTAAGATTCTATAATATATCTATCCATGAGAAATATTGATCCTAATTCTACTTTTTTAGTAATGTTTTTGTCAGATTTTGGCATTGAGTTAATGCTGATTTCAAAAAAAATCAGGATATTTCTTTTTTTTCTAACCTCTAAAAGAGTTTGTGTGGGATTCACATTATTTCCTCCTTAAATGTTTGAAACAATTAATCAATAAGACCATCTAGGTCTGGATATTTCTTCATGAGAAAAGTTTTAATAGAGTTTCATTTCAGTAATGGTTTTAGGGCTATGCCTAAGTTGTTTTTCCAAGGACTATTTCTAACTCATTGTCAAATCCATTATCTTTAAGTTGTTAATAATATATTATTGATCATTTTTTATTATCTGTGGGGTCTTCAGTAATATTATTGTTTTTATTCCTGATATTGATAATTTATGCTTTCTCATTTTTTCCTTGATTGGTCTGGCTAGAAACTCTTTAGTTTCACTAATCATTTTGTAGACCCTGTTTTTGAATTGTTATTGTATTTCTGTTGTATATTTAATCTCATTTCATTAACTTTGACTTTTATATTTACTATTTATTTCATTTGATTTGTTTTTTCTATGTATTGTGACAAACTCTTAGATTATTTATTTTCTGCCTTTCTTCTTTGGTAATGCACGTATTTAGATCTATTCATTTCCTTTTTCTAAGTATAGTTTCTGTTTTATCCCACAAGTTTTGACATGTTATATTTTCATTGAAATTCAAAATATTTTCTAATATTTATTTTAATTTTTTTAAATTATGTGTTATTTAGAAGTTTGTTGATTAATATTTTTCACATTTAGAAATTTCTGGTTGTCTTTTTGTTGATGACTTCCAGCTCAACTGCACAACAATTAAGGAACATATTCTTGATTATTTCAAATCTTTGAAATGTATTGAGGCTTACTTTCTGATGCAGCATGTGGAGAGTTTTGGTAAATGCTCATGTGTATTCTGTCATTCCTGGGCATGGTGTTATCTATTAATGTATGTGAAGTATGTAATGTTCACATTTTTCTATATTATTTGTATCATTTTATCTCTTAGTTCTAGCACTTATTGAGAAAGATGTGTTAAAATCCTCCAATTTGCTTGAGGATTTATATATTTATTTTAATTTTCCTTTATTATAATATCTTTGTTTTGGTACTAGGGTATAGAATGAGTTAGGAAATGTTCTTCTGCTTCTATTTTTTGGAAGATATTATAGAAAATTAGTATCATTTCTTCTTTAAATGTTTGATAGAATTTACTAGTGAAACCATGTGGGTGGGCCTGGTTCTTTCTGTTTTGGAAGGTTATTAATTGTTGATTCAATTTCATTAATAAACATAGGCCTATTCAGATTATTATTTTTTCTTGAATGAGTTTTGGTAGATTATTTCTTTCATGGAACTGGCCCATTTGTGGGTCTAGAGTTGTTCACGATATTCCTTTATTGTTCTTTTAATATTCATGACATCAGTAGTGATGACCCATCTTTCATTCCTGTTATTAGTAATTTGTGTCTTTTCTCTCTCTCTTTCTTTTGTTGTTGTTGTTACCCTGCCTTCAATTTTATTGATCTTTTCAAAGAAGCAGCTTTTGGTTTTTGTTGTTTTTCTCTATTAATTTCTTGTTTTCAACTTCTCGATTTCTACTCTGATTTTTATTATTTCTTTTCTTCTGCTTACTTTGGATTTGATTTGTTCTTCTTTTTCTCATTTCCTGCTATGGAAGCTTAGATAATTATATTTAGATCTTCTTTTCCAATATATGAATTCAATGCTATAAATTTCCCTCTAACCCCTGCTTTTGCTGCATTCCATAGACTTTGATGAGTTGTATTTTCATTTTCACTCAGTTCAAAATACTTTTTAATTTCTCTTGAGAATTTTTCTTTGGCCCATGTGTTATTTATACATGTGTTGTTTAATCTCCAGATATTTTGAGATTTACTAGCTCTTTTTCTGTTATTGATTTTCACTGTGGTCTGAAAGTATACTTTTTATGAGTTCTATTCTTTTAAACTTGGTAAGATGTGTTTTATGCCCAGGATGTGTTCTACCTTGGTGAATGTTCCATGTGAACTTGAAAAGAATGTATCTTCTGCTGTTGTTGGATGAAGCATTCTATAAACATCTGTTAGATCCAGTTGATTGACAGTGTTTGGTTCAATTATATCTTTACCAATTTTTTGCTTGCTAGAACTGTTATTAAATAATTACCAATAGAGAGATATTGAAGTTGCCAACTGTAGTAATATATTTTTCTACTTCTTCTTATAATTCTATCAGTTGTTGTCTCATGTAGTTTGATACTTTCTTGCTGGGTGTATACAAAATAAGTACTGATATGTCTTTCTGGAGAAGTGACCCCTTTATTATCATGTAATGTCCCTCTTTATCCCTCATAGTTTTTCTTGTTCTGAAGTATACTTTGAAATTAACATAGGTAGTCTAGCTTTCTTTTCATTAGTATTAGCATAGTATAGCTTTGTTCATCTCTTTTTTTATTGTACTCCGCAAATATTTTCCACTCAGTACTATATTTCCTTTTCATTTTTATTCTAAGTATTTCTACTTGATTATTTTCTGTTAATATGTCTTCCCATTCAATAACCCTGTCTTCTGCTATGTTGAAATTGCTATTAACTCATCTGTTTAGATTTTTAACTTTAGTTATTATATTTATCTGTTGCAGAATTTAAATTTGTATTAGATTGCATTAAATATAAATTTTCTGGTGAAAGTCTCCATCTCTAATCCATTTTTGGCATCTTTGCCTATATTCTTGCATATGATAATCATAGTTATTTTAACACCTTTGTCTGCTAATCTACTGTCTTGATTGCCTTTGGGTCTGTTCATTGTCCTTTTCACCTTTCTTGGCTTGTAATCACATGTTCTTGTCTCTTGGTATGCTTAGTAATTTTTTTACCTTAAAGGTAGACATTATATATAAAAATTGTAGAGGGTGCAGTTAATATTTCTACACAGAAGTTTTTCCTTTTCTCTGATGGGCGTGAAAAGAGGGGCTTGTGATTTTCCTCTAGAAGCTGTGCTGAGTCAAGGCTATGTTTTATTCTCTGAAAGGCTCTGTCTACTTCACAGTTACTTTAAAATCCTTGTTTGCTATGGATTGCAGGATGTAGATTTTTAGTGCTTTCTTCTGAGAGCCTAGTATGTTCACTGGGGGCCTTGTCCTTGGCAAATCCTGCACTCTAATTCTTATATCAATATTGCAGCGAGACTGCAGAAAGCAATGTTGTGCACAGCAGAGGACTTCTGTGGGTGTATAACCTTGCAAGTGGTTTGGCTTCAGAAATAGGCAAATTCCTAGAGAGGAAAATGGCTCTCCGCCAGGCTCTCCACTCTGCCTTTCTCACTGGAGTGTTACCTCCTCAAGTTCTCAATTTTGTCTCTCTAGTCTCATGAGACTTTTACAGTCTCTTCGGGTTCTGTCCTCCAGCTGTGGCCCTCTGCCTGGGAATAGCCCAAGCCCAGCCTCTTAGTTTGCAACTAGAGTAGACAAATGTCCTCTGTTACAAAGTAGCTGCCAAACATCAGCATACCTTTCTGCACTTTTTCACTCTCCAGAATCTTGGCTCCTTTAATCCTTGCTGCTTTGGTAACTGTCTGATAAACAAATATTTTTAAAAATTACATTTTTGTAGTCATTCTCAATAAGGACTATAGGTCTATTGCAAGCTACTCTATCCTACCTGGCAATAGAAATCCAAATTAACCTTCTTTGAAGAGAAAGATATCAATCTAGGATGTTTTCAAGAAGACTTTCACTTTTTCTAAGGATCTAGAAAGCACAGAGATATTTTAGCTTGAGCATAAATGTTGAAGTAGTTTAAGTAACAAGAAAGGAAAGTGATCTCAGATTCCAAGTTCAACGAAAATTGTTTTGAGTGAAAAGAGAATTGGGTAAAACATGGACTAGATATTGAAATATTTCTAATTTACATAACACCGAAAGAATGACATGAGACTATGGAACCTATGAAGCCCTCATTCTTTTTCTTTGTATTATGAAATACCCTTGAAAAATAAATAGTAATAATTGCTGTTTGAGTTTGTAGAACTGCTTTAGACTAGATCTAGGAGTGGATCGCACAAGATAATGTTAAAGGATCAGGCAGTAAATGTTAACGATCTGATGTTATTGAGTCCTTTGGGACTGGGGGTAGCAGTGTAACGTTACTTCAGAGAAGGGACATGAATCCAACTGAGGAAGCTGCTGCTAGAGAGCTTGTTAAGGTTTCCTGTTTCTTCATAGGTAATTCCTTTGGGAGTGTTTATCTTATATAAAGACGCTTTATGGTGCGCAATGCAAAAGAAAACCTCCGTAATGATGGAATTTTTAGTACTCTGTAGCTGTTCAGAATTCTCTAAGTATATGTAAAGCTGGTTCTGTTCATTGGTCACGAACATCTGTGTTTTTCATTACATATGCGGGTATGGAATGGGTCTGATTTGATGCCAACCGTGACACCCAATCTCACTTTCTGTGGGCGGAAAGAAGTGAATTTTTTGTCCTTTGCTTCTCTTCCATTCTCTCCTTTTGCCAATGGAAACATTCTTCTCTGGCTTCTTTCACCAGGAAAAAGTGTAGTCCTAAGTGACTGAAATAGCTCTTGGTGTCAGGTTAATGTCTGACTGTAATGCTATTGCCTTGATAAAAAAAATTTCTAGCTTTAAGTTACCGAAGTGTACGAGTAAGTAAGAGAGCTATTGGAGATATGAACGATAACAAAAAAAAAAACTCAGCATGATTGAATGCTGTTTGTGGATTTTAATATTTTGTTGTTGTTGTTGCTGAATGTCTAAGGCTAAAAGTCACTTTGAAGCAATGTCAATATATGGAATTCATTATCAGCTGTTACATACTATATCAAATGCATAATTTCCATCAGTTTCCATTGGTTCCATTGGATTCGTTGATGATTTTTTGGTAGTTTCTGAGGAACTTAAAGAAAAATAATGTGAGACAAACTCATTTCTACTCCAAAAAAAACACCTCAATGTTCTCATCCTGTGAAAACAATTTATGAAATTGCCTTCCCACAATTAGGCCACAGGAAAAATATTTTTAAAATTCTACAGGTTAATGTAAGCTCTATGTACCTTATTTAAAATGTATTTTGTGATGATTTCTTACCAATCATTTAGTTATCAATAGAATTTTTTTAAAAAAATTTGGGATGATTACTTTCTCAGAAGTCATCTAAAACTCCCATTCAGTTAACAAATGAAGATATTAGGCCCAAAGCAGTTAAACAACTTCCCAAAAGATACAAAGCTGTTTGTGATTGGTGGGGAGACTGGGGACGAACAACAAAGCTGTCTTTGAGGTTTCCTACCCTCTTGCTGGTCATCTGGCCTGTGACACCAGCCCTCAAGAGGCTACTTGTGTTTCCACCTCTTCTATCAGCTGCTTGTTTTTCCCTTACTTTATGTCAGTTTCTTGGACTAATTCTGCTGTATGCTGTGGGTGACTCAAATTGATAACCCCTGTTTTGTTCAGAAGATTTCCTGAGAATGATACTTTCTTATATAATTTTTGAATAAATAATTCACTGTCATAGTTTACAATAAGAAATGTAGGAAGCACTATACTGTGAAAATACTCTATGCTACGCTGTCACTCACTCAGCCACCAAATTCAGCTCCCCCCAGGCTACCTGTTTGTACTCCATTCTTGTATGGCTTTGCAAATGTATTTAATGAATGCGTAAGAAAATAAATCCTGTATATTCTTTCAATGTCCTTTCTCAGTCACAACTTTTACTGTGATGATAAACAAGTCCAAGTGTCAATGGCAAATGCCAAGGAACTTTTGCTCATGGGTCTGTGGGTCAACTGTGGCTCAGCTGGGTCAGTGGGGATCGACTGAACTTGGCTGGGTTCAAGTCAAGTCTGCTCCATGGGTCTCTCTTTCTGGGATCCAAGCTGAGGGAGCAGCAGCTACCTGGGCATGTTCTTCTTAGGACAGATGGTTGGAGCTCCAGAGGGACTAGCAAAAACATATGCTACTCTAAATCCCTTCCTTGTGATTGGCACCCTCTCACTTCTACTCACATGCCATTGGTCAAAGCAAGTCACATGGCCCAATCAATAGTTAATGGAGTGAAGAAGCAAATTCCTCCCATAGGGTGGTCAGAGAAGTGAATGTTTGATGGCTAATGATGCTGCTTATTAACTCAGCGTGGGCTTATAAACTATATTCGCTGTATTTTTACTTACAATATCTTGGAGGTATTTGTATGTCAGTATATAAACACTTTTTAAAAAAAATTCTATTACTGTACAGCATTCCATTTTATGGACATCCCTAATATAATTAATCAGTTCTTTATTGATGGAAATTTTGATTATTTCTAGCACTCTGCTATTACAAACATTACTGCAATGAGTACTCTCACACATACATCATTTTGCACATGTGCAAGTTCTGTCTGCAAGATAAATTCCTTGAAGTTGAATTGTTTGCCCAAAAACAGATATTTAATTTTGGTAAATATTACAAATTTCCCCTCCGAAGACATTGTATCCATATACGTCCCTGACAGAAACATGTGAAAGGCTCTGTTTCACCACACTTCTGCCAGCTCACTGTGTTACCAAGGTTTTGAATCTTTTTCAATCTGGTGGAAAATAGCATAGTGTCTTTGTTGTCGTTTTGTTTTGTTTTTACTAACAGTTATGTTGGGATATAATTCACATATCATAAAATTTACTCTTTTAACATGTACAATTCAGTAGAATTTGGAATATTCACAGAATTGTTTAGCCATCAATGAAATATAATTATAGAACATTTTTATCACCCCAAAAGAAATCTTGTACCCATATCAGTGATTTTCCATGCTCCCCTCCCCTTAGCCCTTATCAACTGCTAATCTACTTTTTATCTCCAAGAACTTGCATATTCCAGAAATTTCATATAAATAGAATCATACAATGCATACCCTATTGTTACTGAGTTATTTTACTTTACATATTGTTGTCAAGGTTCATCCATTGAACTTTGTTATGGCATGTAGCAGGACTTTATTCCTTTTTATTACTACATAATTTCTCTTTACATGGACATACCACATTTTATTTATCCATCCATCAGTTCATGGACATTTGGGTTGTTTCCACTTTTGACTATTATGAATAATGCTTCTATAAACATCTGTAAACAAGTCTTTTGTGTGGACATATGTTTTCATTTCTTTTGGGTAGATATCTAGGTGTGGAATTGCTGGGTCATTTGGTAATTCTATGTTTAACAATATAAAGAACTGCCAAACTCTTTTCTAAAGTAGAAGCACAATTTTATAATCCTTCATCAATGTATGAAGATTCCAATTTCTCCACATCCTCACCAACACTTTTTTATTTCAGACATTCTAGTCTATGTGAAATTATATCACACAGTGGTTTTGATTTGCATTTTCCTAGTGCTAATGATTTTGAGCATCTTTCCATGAGCTTTGACTATTGCTGTATCCACTTTGGCAAGTATCTTTCCCCTACATTTTAATTTGCTTATTTGTCTTTTTATTGTCAAATTGTAAGAGTTGTTTATATATTCTGATACCAGTCTTTTATCAGATATATATGATTTTGAAATATTTTATCCCATTATATGAATTGTCTTTGTTAACAAAACCATTCTTTTCCCATTGAATGTTCTTGGTTCCCTTGCCCAAAACTAATTGACCATAGATGTATGGAATTTATTTTGGGCCCTTAAGTCTAATTCATTCATCTATGTGTTTATTCTTATGCTTTTGTCATGTTTGTCTTGATTTCTATAGCTTTGTAGTACAATTGAGATAGGGAGGTGTGAGTCCTTCAACTTGGTTTCTCTTTTTTGAAGATTGTTTTGGATATTTTGGGCCTCTTGAATTTCAGTATGAATTTTAAAGTCAGCTTGTAAATTTCTCCCCAAAAGGCAGCTGAGATTTTGATAGAAATTTCATTGAATTCATTGTCAATATAATTTTAAATTGCATTTATTTATGAATTAGGTAGGACATATTTTTTTTCATATTCTAAAGGCCATTTATATTTCTTTTTCTGAAGGAAGAGCTCATATCTCTGGCTCTTTTCTTGTGAATATCATTTCCAGTTCTGTTCTTACACTTCTCAAATTATGTTTGGAAGCAAGAATAAAGGGATGAGAATGTTTCATAATTAACTGAATAAATGAATGTATAGTCATATACACTTTTCTCCATGATTCTCTCAAAAAGATTTCACACACTGATACTGCAGTATAGAATATTTCTGATTGAAACAACCAGACTCAAGAAATTAAGTTAAATTACCAAGAAAAAAAATCCCTATTTTTCCCTTTTGCTCAGAATACTAAGTTGTACTTATGAAAATGTCCATGGATTGAAAAATGTTCCAAAATAAATTTCATTAAAATATCCAGACAATTCATCCTTGGAAGAAAGTCATTTCACAAGACATTATTCTTAATGTGTATTTTTCTATCAGTTTAGTTTTCTTAAGATGTTTCATTTCCCTGTTCTTTATGGAGACAATTTGTAGAATTCTTGCTCCTCCTCTGTTTTGAAGAAATTTTCTTAGTTTTGTGTATGTTGTCTCTCTCTTCTTCTTCTCTTATCTTGTATGAGTTTGTAATTATTTATGCTTCTGTCTATTTTCCAGTTTTCTAACTCTAATTTATGGATCTTAAATTTAGTGCAGTCATGCTCCTTGGGAGAAAGCAGCTTAGGTATATAGCTATGTCTTGATAAGAGAAACAAATTGCTTCCAGATGTGTTAAGGCTAGAAAATCAAGTGACATACAATGATGGAAAGATAGGAAGCATCATATCTGTTTGTATTGCTATAAAGGAATACCTGAGACTAGGTAATTTATAAAGAAAAGAGGTGTATTTGGCTCATGGTTCTGCAGGCTGTACAAGAAGCGTGGCACTGGCATCTGCTTCTGGTGAGGGCCTCAGGCTGCTTCCATGCATGGCAGAAGGTGAAGGGGAGCTGGCATGTTCAGAGATCACATAGCAAGAGAGGAAGCAAGAGAGAGAGAGAGAGAGAGAGAGGAGGTGCCAGCCTCTTTTAACAAACAGCTCTGTAGGAACTAATAGAGTGAGAATTCACTAATCCTGCTTCACCCCTCGTCCTCACCAGGTGGGGCAATAATCTATTCATGAGGGATCTTCTCTCAAGGCCCAAACACCTCCCAGCAGACTCCACTTCCAACACTGGGGATCAAATTTCAACATGTGATTTGGAGAGCACAAACATCCAAACTATAGCAGCCACCCTCCCTACCGGTCAGAGGTCAATGGTCAATGATTTTGCTGTTCTCTCAACTATGCTACAGGTAAAATTATAAGTACAGGCCTCTGAAGGCTTTTGTTTCAAATATAAAGACCTCTTATTCTATTCATCTGGAGTGCTGAAAGGGTGCATTTTCATTTCCTCTAAACTGGCTGTCAATGCCAATGAGCGTTAATCAATTCTAGATCACTAAAGGGCTCCGTAGATTACTAAGTGGCTCTGACTGTCCTTGATAACACATTAGAGAATGAATAAGGCAGTGGCATTAGAACATAATTAAATTCAACTCATAAGAAAGGTAAGATGACCATGCTTTTTAAGCAAGTTTTTTCTAAGAACTTGCTGCTGTCTCTTTGCAAATCTGCTCCTGGGAGTAGCTAATGTTTTCCATCTGCCCAATCTCTCTCACTTCTTTAATGTATGTTGTTCTGTATGATGTCTCATCATTATTTTTGGTGATAGACACAGTCTTGCTAAACATGGGCTCCCTGGGGATATGGCATCAAAAAATTAGAGTACATTTAAATACCTAGTAGTGGGATTGCTAGGTTGAATGCTAGATCTACTATTAATTCTTTGAGGAATTTCCATACTGTTTTTCACAGAGGAAAATTTTTAGTGCTACAAACAGTGTATAAACATTTCTTTTCACCTCATTCATGCTAACCTCCATTTTTTAAAATTTTTTATAATGGCCATTCTGATTGGAGTAAAGTGGTATCTCATTGTGATTTAAATTTACATTTCCCTGATGATTAGTGATATTGAGCATTTTTTCATATGTATCTTTGCCATTTGTTTATCTTCTTTTGAAAAAAAAACTTTGTCCATGTCTTTTGCCTACTTTTTAATGGGGTTATTTGGTTATTTCTTACTGATTTGTTTGAGTTCTTGGTAGATTTTGGATATTAGTCCTTTGTCAGAAGTATAGTTTGAGAATATTTTCTCCTATTCTGTAGGGTGTGTATTTAAAGAAAATGTGGTGTATATATATATACCGTGGAGTACTACTCAGCCATAAAAAGAATGAAATAATGTCTTTTGCAGCAACTTGAATGGAACTGGAGACAATTATGTTGAGTGAAGTATCTTAGGAATAAATAAACATGTTCTTGTTAATAAGCAGAAGCTAAATAATGGGTACACATGGCCACATAATAGTGATGGGCACACTAAATGTCCTGACTTCAATCATTATACAATTCATCTATGTAACAAAAACACTGATATCTCCTTAAAATTTTGGAAAAAAAAATAATACAGTATAGAGTCTGAATGTGGCATTTCTGCTGAAAAGTGATATGAATGAAATTTTGCTTGTACTTATTTAACTCATTCTCCTAAGGAGGCCAAAAAACTTTGTATATGTCATTATGAATCATCTCTGCATCACTCAGAAGTGATACCAAATTCAGAAAGCCTTTTAATGGTGCTAGTATTAGCAGAGAGGATTGATGTTTGGCACTTCTGGTTAACCATGTTCTATAGGCTTTTTAAATTCAGTTGTTTCAGAGAAAAAGATTTACTTCAGTTGTGGCTAAAGCTATTTCATCAAGAAATTGAGGAAAGAAAGGATCTAACCTCTATATAGTTCTTCTTATGTGCCAGACAATATGTTAGATGATCAAGAAGTACTATCACATTTGATCCTGTGACAGTCCTATGAGGTAGGTTTTATTATCTCCACTTATTTCAAATGAGGAAAGTGTCAGTGAGATCAAGGTCATGCAGCTCTAACATGGCAGAAGTGGGCTCTGAGACCTGGTCTAACTGTACAGCTTGAGCTTTCTCTTCTGAGCTCACTAGTCCACCCTCACAGAAGATGAATGAAGAGCCTGTGCTCTGGGCACCAGGGAAGGGACTCAGTTTCCCTGGCCTGAGCCCTCTTGGTCTATATAATCACATTGCTACAATGTTCCAAAGTACATTTTTCCACTATAGGGATTTTAAAAATGCTTTTCAATACTTTTAGCTTTTTTCTAGGACAGAGGCTATTTCTCAAGCTCCTAGTCAAGTTCACTGGATATGGGTCTTTTGTCTGAAGAGGCTAAGCACGACAGAGGTCCCTGTTACTAGTCAGCTTTACCAAGGATCACCTGTGGATGGCAATTTTGAGCCACTTCACTCTTTACATAAGGATATGAGACTGAAATGTTATTTGAGGAGAAGCTGTGTTTTCTGCTGCTATGTAAGCATGGCCAGAGAATGGGGGTTGAGGGAGCAATACAGAAGTAGCTGAGGTCAAAATAGAAGCGCACAAGCAAGCCAGGGAAACTGAGGCCTGTATCATATTAGTTCCATTGATGATGCTGGGACTGACTTATTACAGCTGTCAGACCTGGAAGGGAGCTCAGAGATCATTCAGCCTAATCTACCCACTTTTCAGACAGAACAATTGAGCCCTTAGAGATAAAGTAACTCACCCAAAATTATACAGTTCAAGACTCCTCATTTCTAGTCCAATGCCCTTTCCACGACACCACATTTACTATATTTCAAGGCTGTGGAATAGTAGATGGCTTATAATTTTTCTATTTTCAACATGATATATGATGTATTTTATATATGCTATATTTAATTTGCCAATATGAACTTTTCTTGAGCAAGAAATAAACTCTTTTTATTTTAAGCCATTGAGATTTTGAAGTTTGTCTGTTATCACAGCATAGCCTGCCTGTCCTGAATAATGTATGCTATTGAGATGGTCATGTATTTTCTTACATTAAAATATTTTCTGATGTTGAGTTACCCTTGCAGTCTTGAGGCAGTCTTTAGATTATAGTGTAGGTACACAGACATGATGTATTTTATATACACTACATGGAATTAATATTTTATATAGTTTTTGATTCTACGATTACAAGTGAGATCAATCTTTCATGTCTTGTCCTTGCCCGGTTTTGATATCAGGTTACACTAGATTCATAAACTGGCTAACTTTTCTTCTTTTTGTATTCTCTGAAACAGCTTATATAAGATAGAGATGATCTGTTCCTTGAGTTTTGAGCAAAGGGGAATGTAGCATAAGATGAAATTGGAGAGGTGATGAGGGACCAGATGGTTTAGGATCTTGCAGGCCACAATGAGAATTTTGAATTTTATTCTAAGGACATTGAGAAACTATTGAAGGATTGAAGCTGCTGAATGCCATCATGATCTATTGTGTATTTTGAAAGCAGTCATGGGTCGCTTAATGACAGGGATGTGTTCTGAGAAATGTGTCATTAGGTGGTTTTGTCATTGTGTGAACACCATAGTGTGTACTTACACAGACTTAGATGGCATCACCTACTACATGTCTAGGCTACAAGTCTGTACAACATGTTACTGTACTGAATACTACAGACAAATGTAACACAATGGTAAGTATTTGTGTGTGTATACATATCTAAACATAGAAATGTCCCGACCCGCGGAACCAGTTATTCGTGGGTACCTGGGAGGAGGGAGTGGGAAATGGGAAAGGCAAGACACAAGAAATGGAGACAAGACAGGAGTCTGATCAAGTCTCGTTTATTGACAGTAGGGCAGAGGCTTAAATAGGGCAGAAAGAGGAAGTAGTTAGGCGGTACTTTCCAAGGCGGGAGTTACTATGGAGATTTACAGGTGCGGGCCGCCCAGGGGTTACGTCACACTGGGTAAATGGAAACTTACAAGCTCTTTTCGCTGGCTTTTGTAAATGTGCGGGCTTGGTTGGCCATTTTAGGTAATCAGGCAGATCCACATGGCTCGCGGCCATCCTGAATAAGCGGCTGCCGGGCCTCATGGCTCCCGACATAGAAAAGGTATAGTAAAAATATGGTATTATAATGTTATGGGACAACCATCATATGTATGGCCTGTTGTTGACTGAAATGTCATTAAATGGCACATGACTTGATATCACAGTGTCTACTGTCTGAAGAATGCATTAAAGTGTTTAAGAATGGAAGCAGAAAGACCAGGTAGAAGACTACTTAAGTAGTCAAGGTAAGAGATGATGGTGGCTTGGGCTAGAAAATGCAGAAAGGGTGGGAGAATTCAATCGTTTTCATGTGATATTTATTTTAATATATATTGACAAGATTTTTAAATAGACTACATGCAAGAGTAAGGAAAAGGGAAGGATTACAGCTTTCTGGTAAATGTTCCAGTGAAGATGTAAAGTAAGCAGTTGGAAATATGAGTTTGCAGCTCAGGAGAGAAATCAGGGTATCATCAGTGTATCGGTGACAGTTAAAGCCGTGGAACTAGAGGAGACCAACAAAGGAAAGAGGAGAGGTAAAGAAGAGGTCCCAGGACTGACATCTGGAGTAGGCAAAGGAGGAGAGCCAGTAGGAGATTGAGCTCATTTTCCAGGGTATGTGAGTAGCTCTCCGGTGTTCCTATATTGGGTCTGCATACTTCTCCTTGTACTTGGGCTGTGCACATGCAGAAACTTGTTAGGCACGATGTCAGTGCTTAATGAATAAAGGATTGATTGATTCAGAAAAAACACTGTTATTTCTGGGGCTGATTTCTTTGGAAGCAGTAGGAGCAGCTTCCCAGGCCTCTCTCCACCTGCAGAGGCTCAGTGGAGAGATTTCAGGTCCTTTCTCCTCAAGGATTTCCTAGTCTAAATGTTCCGCTTTTGATCAGAGTACAGTTGTGTCGCCCATGTTTGGGAATCTATCTCATGCTAATTTGGGATCGGGAATTGGGTGTTCAGGATAGTTGTTTCTGGTATTCATCATATACAGGTCCCAGGAGGGAAGGACAGCCTTGAGCCAGGACAAATCTGACAGCCTAAAATGTCCTATCCCTCACCCAGGGCCGGGGCAGTTAATCAGTCATAGCATTCCTTCTGCTGATCTTTCAGATGTTTTCAGCTCTTTCTTAACACACAGCGCTCAAGGTGGCAGAACAAAAGCAAAAGAAAAAATTTTTTTGCCCATCAGGAATAGATAGATGTCGGATTTAAGAGCTGTTCAGGGAGCTCAGTTAGAAGCTCAAAGGACCAAAAGAGACGGCTCTAGGCCCCTGGCCTGCTGCTGATGTTGGGTCAGCTCCCAGATGGCCATAGGGCTGAGGCCTTGAAAAAATCTTGAGAAAATTTTGTCTTCCAAATACCTAGTTAATGGGCTTTATTGGTCGAAGGTAAAAACATTGATTTTCATGCCTTGAAAAATTAGCCCTGAAATTACCCATGATAAGGAAAAAAAGTTATTTCTTAGAGTCTAATATTTAAGGGGAAGTAGAAAACACTACCCTGTATCAAGCAGATTGGAAGCTGCTGAGTAGTTGGATAAGGTACCATAAGAGAAAAACTAACACAGCACAGAAACTTAGTTCAGGTCGCTAAGCCCCGTACCATGGATTGTTCTAGCTTTTCGATTATAGCATCGTGTGTTGGTAGTGCCTTCTTATGAAATTCAAAGTTGATAGGCACAATTAACTAATTTTGGGAGAAGTTCCTAAATGTTTTTCTATAAATTACAGAATTTTATTAATTTAAGTGAGCATTTCAGTTTCTTGATCTTTTTTTCCCTTTTGCTAAAAGCAAGTATCAGGTGTGTAGAAATTCAAATGCTTGATTAGTTGGAAGAGCTAGAAACTATTAATGAGTAGAAATGATGGCGAATCAAAGAAAAGGAGAATAAAATAACTACAAGTGAGTTTCTGACTTGGGTAAGCAGGTGTCCTCTTATCCTGATCACGACAGAATTTCCATCCTCTGAGGACCAACAGATGCATTTGAGACAACCATGTGGCGAAGACCAACCTCACGACCGTACATAACATTATAAATGTTTCTGGGTGTGCAATAAAGCCTAAAGCAGCTTTTCTCATGGTCACACTTCAGCAATGACCATCATACATCCTTTCCGTCTTTCCAATATTCAAAGCTAAGTCGGTCCCCTCCGCCACATGAAGTCTTCCCTGGCGCTGCCATAACTCACAATGAACTCAGTGAGAGAACTTATTACTGGTATCATTCATCTGTCATTTTTAATATTTCATGCCAATCTTCTCCCAATTTAGATTAAAATCATTCAAAGTCCTCATAGAAAAATGACAGTGTTCAGTTTTCAAATGACTTCCTCCTGTAGCAACTCATTTTGCAGTCAGAGAACGTGGAGATTGGAAATAACTTTTGCAGGCACCTAGACCAGTGACTGTAGCTGACCCCTGAGCAGCCTTTCAGGCGGGTCCATTCAGCTTTCCTCAGACACCTTCACAGACTGCAGCTCACCTCCCCCTTAAAGCCATTTTAAACAGCCCTAATTGTTAGAAAGTACTTCCTTGTGTCAAACTGAAATCTGTCTGCCTGAAACATCTATATATTATATTACATTTAAATTTGTCCTCCGGGGCTTGAACAATTATGTTTGATTCTTTTTCCACAGGAGAGTCCTTTAATGTTTTAAGGTCATTATCACGTATCAGCCAAGCCTTTTTTCTCAGGGACAAAATGTCTTCTCTTTCTTCCAATCGGCAGAGTGACTTTGAGCACATTTGCCATTCTCACTGCTTTCCTCTCGTGTCACCGAGTCACTCCCTCAGTGAATACCTACTGTACCCTGCTGTATGCCTGGCACTGGTCTAGGCACCGGCTATACAATAAGGGTGCACTAAGTAGTGAAAACAGGACAAAAATCTCTATGTTCATGGATCTTGCATCACAGAGGTAGACTCAGAGCATAAATGAAGGATTTATATCCTTGGCACGTGGCATCCAGAATGTTCTAGATGCCTCTGCACAGAGCAATTCTGTGACAGGCTTGCTTTCTAACACCTCCATTCATTTGGTCTACACTTCTCCACTACTATATCTCTAGCAAAGCAGCTTGTGATTGCATTATCTGCCTGGGGTAGATCTGGGCTCTTTTTGAACAATACTGAGTTTGCTTTCAACTACAAGCAAAAACCCTGCCAAAAAAGTTTCATTTGAACTGGTGCTCACTCATATCTTATCCATCTTGTACTTACGCTAATTCAACCCTCTCCTATTGTCTTAGTCTGTGCCAGCTGCTGTAATAAAATACCATAGACTGGGTGGTTTATAAACAACAAACTTTTGTTTCTCACAGTTCTGGAGGTTGGAAAGTTCAAGATCAGCCGGTGTCTGGTGGCCCACTTCCTGGTTCACAAGTGACCATCTTTTTGCTGTGATCTCATGTGATGGAAGGATTGCAAGGAAGTTCGTTGGGGATTCTTTTGTAAGAGCAATAATCCCATCATGAAGGCTCTGCCCTTATAACCTAATCACCTCTCAAAGGTCTCACCTCCTGACATTGATATCATCACTTTGGGATTTAGGGGACACAAACATTAAGACCATTGCACCCACCCAAGTATAAGGCTTACCGTGTATCCTTGTTGAATTTCATCTTTTTTGGCTCAGCCCATCTTTTTAGCCTTCCCAGATCTCCTTGGGTCCCCATGCCATTATTCAGTGCATTAGCTATTCCTCATAGCTTCGTGCTATTTATAAATTTGATAGGTGGGCTATTTATTCTCTTGCTTGAGTCACTGTGCCCAGACGTGAATAGAACAAGGACATTCTGAGGGAAGAACTCTGAATCTTCCCCACAAAGTCAGGTGTGTCCTAGTCAATCTATCAGTACTTTTTTTGCTATCCTTATTCAGCGTGTTCTGAGTCCAATGAACTGTTATTCAAACCCCTGTTTTACTGCTATGTTTTCAAAGCCAATGCTAAAGAACTTGTCAAATGCCTTGCTAAAAAATATATATTGCTTTAATATAGCCCTCATTGGACTGGTTAGAGACCATACTTGAAGAGGAAATGAGGCTAGTCTGGCATGATGTGTGGTTGGTGAACACTCATTGGCCCAATGCTCACCATTTTTCTCTTTAAGTGTTCAAAACTCATCCACTTGCCAATTGGTTAAAGCCCAAACTTTCCAGCATGGGCTGTAGGTTCTTCACAATCTGTCAACAAGTTATTGACCAGCTTCATTTCCATCAATGTCTCTCCTTCTCTTTGAAACCAACCACACTAAATTTTTGCAGTACAGCAAACTTTAGCCTTTATTCACGCTTCCGTAATTAGGCATGTGTTAGTTATTTCACCCACCTGAAATGCTGCTGTGCTCTTTCTCCTCTTCATCCATCTGGAAGATTCCTAATCAATTTCTAAAGACCCTGTTAAAATGTCCCCTTTTTGTGGAAAGTGTGCTCGACTGTCATCTCTGTGCTTTCCTAACTTTGTAGGCACATGCACTTCACATGTTGCATCGCAGTGATTTACACGTCTGTCTTTCCTACCAAGCTCTGCCATGGGGAAGGTCGGTTCATTGTCAGAGACTACCATATGCCTGGCATGGTGTAGGAGCTTAATAAACATTTGTTGAATTACATTGCAGAATTTTCCTATGGACGGGCTGTTGGTACAAATCCAGGTTATGCATCCATATTCTCCCTCATTTCAGGCAAAGTGGCTCTATTTTGATCTTTTGCTCTTTTTTCCTCCACCACGAGGATTTCATTTCCAAATTGTCTCAGTGGCAGTGGTTGGAACTGCTCTGACTTGTGATAAACACCACTGAGTGCTCTTGTACTATTTCTCCCCTTATCCTGGGTTTCAGTTGCCTCTTGGAGAGTGAATGTAAGCAGCACCAGATTTGGAATTTGAAGACTGGGGTGTAAGTCCTGGCTCTAACTCTGGCTATGTGTGTGACTTTGAGAAAGTAAATTCACCTCACCAAAGCCCAGTTTCTTCGTTTGCAAGTTGAGTGTTACCTCTTCCATTTTTTATTATTTTATTATTCTAATTATGTCTTCTATCATTTCTAATATGAAGACTGTCCTCTTTTTGGAAATCAAATAGGAGATGAGTTGCTCTGTGTTTTTCCACCTTCAGGGGATGTAACCCCACGGATCCCATTGTCCAGCTGCTAGAGCTGTGCTTCCATAAAGCTGTCCCAGGGGTGGCCTGTTATTGCTATGTTCAGCTCTCCTGTGGGGACACTGCCTCTCATCTCTCGCTCTGTCATTCTGGTCCAGTCACCAGGCTTGTCACCACACTTTGGACACCACACACTACTTGTTGGATGGGCTGTTTTCAATTATTGTAGCTATAGCTGCTCCCAAAGTCTGCCTTGCAGAAACGGTGGTTAATTTCTAGGCCACTGCTTCCATCGATATGGCCAGCATGACTGCTACTGGAATGTCTTTCGAAATGTTTCATTTGCCTTGGAATAAAATGATTTTCACAGCAGAGCAAGACAAGGCAGATAATACAAATTGTGCTTTACAGTTAAGGAAACTGAGGCTTAGAATGGTCAAGTCACTTGACCTTGACCTTGATTTTAAGTAGTTGGAGTCAGGGCTAAAGTTCGAATATTTTGATAGCTCCTTTAGCGGTGTTCCATCAGGTAGAAAGGGCAGGAACAAAGTCTCAACACTTCCTGCCTTCCTTCTCAAACATTACACCACATCTCATTCGTAATATGTGCTCAATTAATGACATTTAAAAATCCGGTAATTTTGGAAGTACTCTAGATCAGAATTTAAAAATTTCAATAGGAAGAGAAGATTGAACTCATGATAAAGACAAATTTTAGTTTTTACTTCTTTTTTTTCTTTGCCAGCCCTCTGACATTGGTATAAAGTTCTAATTAGCAGATAAATGGCCACAAAGTAGACAAAACAATGGTAAAAGTGAAGAATAATTCATTAATGAGGGTATTGTGCTATAAATAATTGGGAGTTTGCTACCAAGAAGAAAGTATCTCTTAAAAACCTGTCATTTTGGGATAAGATTTCTGAAACCACTTTGCTTTTTTCATCCCAATCTTATCTCAATCTTCAGTCAATTATCCCATAAAATGCCCATGTAGCATTGCAAGCAGCATAATCCCTTTAACATTGCTCTCATCTTTGCGCTTGCCCTGTGTTGCTTACAATTCTTTCACACAATAAAAGCCCCTAATTAATAAAGTGCTTCTCTTAGAAAATCAGAATGTTTTCTCCACATTTTCATTTAATTAATTCTCAAACTTTCCTCTGTAAAGTGGGTGCGTGGTGGGAAACGGGATTATTCTTTCCCTGTATGACACATAGGAACAGGTCACAAGGGCAGATCATGTCCATCCACAGTGGAACTTGATGCTAATTCAGTTCAGTTCAGGGTTGCTGACTGGGTTCTTCCAGTCTACCCGGTGTTTCAAACAAAATCAAGCTCATCGACTTATCACTTAGCAATCAGCACATGATTACTGGGGGCCCACTCTTTGTCAGATCCTGTTCTAGACACTGGGAATATGGCAGTGAACAGTAGAGGGAAAAAATGCCTAACCTCATGGAACTTAAATTTTTCTAGGGGGAAACAGACATCAAACATAGTCAACTGGTAAATTATACAGTAGGTTAGAAGGAAATAAATGCTCAGTGTAAGAAGGAATGGGAGTACAGAGAGGGTGCATAGATTTACAGGGGGTAGACAGAGTGGACTTCAATAAGAGGATGCCATTTAAGTAATGCGAATTGGAGAAAGAGAGGGAGCAACACCAGCAGGAAGAGCATTCAAGGCAGAGGGAACAGCCAGTGCAAATGCCCTGAGGCAGCCGCATGCCTGGAATGTTTAAAGAATCTAGAAGGGCAGTGTGGCTGGAACAGAGTAAGAGGAAGAAGAGCACAAATTGAGGTCAGATGTGGTAACAGAGTGCTCATGTAAGGCCGAGTTGGCATTTTAAAGATGTCTTTCACATTGAGAGACACGGGGTATCTCAGAGGATTTTAAGTAGAGAAGGAACTCCATCGCCCAGGCTGCTGTGCTGAGAAGAGACATGGATGAGAAAGGATGCAAGCAGAGAGCCAGTTAGTAGGCCATTGCCTCCATCCAGGAGAGAGTCAACGGTGGCTCAAAGCAGGGTAGGTTAGAGGAGGTACTGAGAAGCGAACAGATTAGGGAGACACATTTTAGGTAGAGCCAATAGGATTTCCTGATTGGATTGATGTGAACTGAGAGAAAAAGAGAGGAATCCTATCTTCTGAACTAGACTGGAAACTTCTTGAGGACAAAAGACATCTATTATATTTCTTAATATTCTTTATAGAAACAGAAGAATCCTTCATGCACAATAAATAAATGAATAAGTACTTGTTGAATTAAAAAAATGGAGGAATAAAGCAAGTCTACATCAGTAGTTCACAAT
Source organism: Avahi laniger (assembly GCA_963575035.1). Taxonomy (NCBI): domain Eukaryota; kingdom Metazoa; phylum Chordata; class Mammalia; order Primates; family Indriidae; genus Avahi; species Avahi laniger. The sequence goes on along the minus strand of CAUYSK010087545.1, from coordinate 28,494 downwards.
TTGGAGTTCCTGTACCCCTAGAGATTTGCAAAAATGGGCACTATTTCCTGTTTTTCAAAAAAAAAAAAAGATTGATTTTTTTTTTTCAAGCTTAAGACTGCTAAAACCAAAAACCTTTAAATGTCTTTGTTTCAGCTGGAATTACATTCTTTTGGCCAGGTAACAGGTCTTTTCTCTGCTATTCAGACGTTCTATCTGATATGTAAAATGGATGTATTATTATAATTTAGAATCTGTTTGACAAAAATATCACAAAATATAAGGTATAATTAAATAGATTTTGGATGATGATGATTGGAAATCTCATCTTTACATGATTTTGAAAGGAACAGTAAAAAAAAAAACCCCACAATATCCATGTTTTTTTTTTTTTACTTGTTTACAAAATATTGTCCCAATTACATATGAGGGAATCACGCAAGAGAATATATTAAATCTTACCATGTGTTTTTGGAGATGATCTAGTCTAATTCCCTCAGTTTATATTTGAAATATGTGAGTCCTAGAAACATTAAGGTGATAGGCATAATGTTGTTTCCAATATACAGTAATACAAATTATGAATTGTCTAATGAGGTTAACAATAGCAGTAGAGAAAAATGGTGAAATATGTTCTTGCTCGAATCTTCCTCTTTGGTATGTGCCTGGCAACAGTAATTAGCCATGAACAGTCTTGAGTCATAACTGCCCAGAGAGCATGTGAGAGTTAGGTGTGTGCAGGGAGGACAGATGAGAGAGAGAATAGAATGGGAGTCATCTTGGTGGAAGAACTGTAGATTTTTAAACTCATACTGTTGCTAGGAGGCATTTGTGCACAATTTTTTCACAGGGCTTTAGAGTCACACAGAGGCATATTTGAATCCAGGCTCTGATATTTAGAAAGTATATGACCAAGGCCAAGTTCCTAACTTGGACGTTGGTTTCTTTACATACTTTATAGGGTAAATTTTGTCAGCTATTGTGAGACTATTTTTAATGTGTTTAGGGATAGCAGAAATTCGATATGTGGTAGTTTTATTACTAGTAATTTTCTCAATGGGTTTCAGCATTTCTTGCTTTTGTGCTTTCACAGAGACACTTTCGCCCACCGTATCCACAGGTAGATACCCTGTCAGTCCTTGAAGAGCCCAGTTTGGATGTTAACCTCTCTCTTTTAGTCAGCTCACATACCGTTTATCATTCAGTTTTGCACTGACACGTAGCTATTTGTTTCAAGGTCTTACGTTGGATTTCTTGTGGAATAGTGAAAAGAATCTGGAAGACTTAGATCCATCATGGAAGAAAACCACAATGAGTATAATGGAATAAAGAATATATTATAAGAATAAAAACTTATACTATTGTGGAGAAAGCCGTAAAGTGACTTTCCACAAGAGGGGATTGACAGATCTGAGAAGAATCACTGCTGGACCCCCGAGGTCCTTGTGTGGGTGGGCAAGTCAGAGTTTACAGGGAAATCTGGAAAGCCAGGCACATCCAGGTGTGGGCAGGGGGCCTCGAAGGTGAGCTGGAAGGAAATTCAATGCAAAACTGTTGTCTGTGCCTGGCTATAGCCTCTTTAAGTCCATGGTAAGGCCCTTGGGATGGGTGTGTGGCTACTGTTGGTCAGCTGGGCAGGAAATTTGGAAGATCTGGATGTGAAGTAGGGAAGTAGGGGACTGCCCGGACCTTCTAGAACACTCCAGGACTCTGCATGGGTTACTACATCAAACTGCAAAGACCTTCAGAGAGGAATAGGTGCTATTTCACTGTGTTGCCCAAATCTTGCACGAGCTCCTCTTTTGGCTGACTTTACTCACACGCATACAGACAAGAGGAATGCCAGTCCAGCTAATCAAGTTGACACAGCACAAACCACCGCGACCATTATTGACTACGTTGGTATCAGGAAATTTACTCAACTGAATTTCTGATCCCTTCCTTCCCTATTGGTGCATTGATGTAAAAGAGATTATAATTATTATAGCAATTATAACTAACTCCGTATGTTTGTTAGTAGGGATTAAATGAGATAATAATGTAAAAAAATCCATTACAAAATACAAAATAACTGATAAGATTGCTGTTATTAGATATGTTCATGTCCATTAACTTAGTTAATGCATGTTTACTGTGTATCTACTGTGGGCCAGCAACTATACTATGCTTGGGATACATAGCAGTGAACTACATAGACTATATACTTGTTATCACAGAGATAATAAATCAGGTATATATCTGATATTCAAGTGGAGATGTAAAATAAGGAGCTGACAAACTGAATTTCAGGGGATAGGTCCAGGTTAAAAGTGTACATTTGGGAGTGATTAGTATTTAGGTAGCATTGGGAGGTATGAACCTGAATTAGTCACTTAGGGAGTGCATGAAAACTGAAAGAAGATGAGGCTCTAAGTCTGAGATCTGAAGCAGAATCCGGGGGTCAGTAAGATAAAGAACGAGCAATGAAGCTGCAAAAAAGCACCAGTGATGTAGAAAGAGAAATAATAGACAGTGGTGTCCAGGTAGCTAGACGTAGAAAGTTTTTGAGAAAGTGAAAAGGATCAACTTTAACTTCTGCTGTAAAGTCAGTTCATATGATAATTGAGAATTGACCATTGGTTTAGCGACCCAGAGGTCACTGCCAGAATGGAATGGGCATAAGACAGAATGGGAAGAAGGGAAGTTTTTATTGTAAAGGGAAGAAGAAGGATAGGGTGGCAATAAGTGGAAAGTGTGTCGAGGGAGATTACACACACACACACACACACACACGCACGCACACACACATATATTTGTGTGTGTGTCCTGTTAGTTTGCTGATGGCAATGACCCATCAGTGCTGTGCTTGGGGAGGGCTCCCTATCAGGATAGACCCTTTACGGAGAGATACAAGGGAGAAAGCCTGCTTCATTCAGGCAGTTCCCTCTTTAGAGGAAAATGGACAAGCTGAGTGAGCATGCTCAGTTCTATTTCCACATCCATTAATCCAAGTCATGTCACCTTCCCTGCAGTAGACTGAGCAAAGGGGGAGAGAGAAGTTCAAGGAGAAGAAGTCGGTTTCAGCTACAGCAAGAATGTTAAGGAAACATCTAGAGAAAATGAAAGCGAAGGGGATTTTGCTGAAGAAGAGGGCACAATGCAAAGATCTGGGGAATTGCGGAAGAGTGGGAGCGGGGTCAGACCAGGGCTTGTGGGAAGTAGTCCGGGACGATGATCTTTGTCCTGCAGTATTTGGAACAGGGGCTAGGTGAGATAAATATTTGTTCCTTGAGAGAAACCCGACAAGGCCTGCGTGGGGAGGGGGGGCGGAATGCATTGGTCCACAGAGCCATCTCCTTGCACAGCAGCCAGATGCCGGATTAGGTGTACTCTGCTTAGGCTCAGGGGTTAGGGAGGGGCTTCGTGTCATTGTCCTCTACCTTCCCCCCTCTCCTCCTCACCTGGCCCAGCGGAGGCTGGAAAGCCACCTCGGATATTTGCAGCTTCCCAACGCTGCCCCTGAAAGCCAGAGACACATGTGGCTTTCTTTACTATAATCAAGGCAAAAGTGATTTTTCTCCTTCACGTCGCTCTAATTCTCACAGAAGACTTCGTGGCAGCAACCTGAAGAATGACCCGAGGGATGCGCACCGCGGATGCTCTGTGGCAACTGCTAGAGGATGGGGCAGTGGGCAAGCGCAGAGTTCCTCGGAGCACCTGGAGGAGCCCGGCACTGGGGACGTTCCTTCAGTTTCGCAAGTGGCAAGCTTCTCACCCCGGGTTGGCAGCCTCCGAATCGTTTCCCATTTCTCCAACTTAGCAGGAAGCTGTGAAAGCCGCAGGCGAACGAGGCTGAATGAGTCACTCGGTCCGGCCATTCCTTTCAGTCCCAGAATGTCTCAGTGTCTCTCTACTCTGTTCTTTGAGCATAATAATAACCAGTCACCTGCTTCCCTGGTACTGGCAGCGCGGTCCTCAGGCACGTGATGGAACCTGCCGGATGCATGGGCCCCCTGCCTGCGTGCCCCCGTCCGTCCGCCCCGCACCCAGCGCCGAAGCCCTCCCTGCCTTTCCGGCTCACACTGGGCGTTAAGCTCCGGTCTGTCCAGGCCCGAGCGGCGCGCACACCCGGGCGGTGTGCGGGAGCGCGTGCCGGCCGCGCCGGGCAGGGCTGCAGCCTCCCTGGGGGCGAGAGGGCGGGGAGGCCCGGGCCGCCCGGGCGGTGTGGCGGCGGCCGAGCCGAGCCCAACCGAGCCGGCACCTTCGGACGCCCCTGTCCCACGTGACTGTCCCCTCCTCCCTCCTCCCAGTCGCGCGCACGGGCCGGGCGTCTCGCCTCCCGCGCGCGCTCGGCTGGTCCTGGTCCCCGCGAGGAGAAGCGGAGGAGGAGGGACGAGCCGGCGAGGCGGCCCCAGGGAGCGGGCGCGAGCGGCGGCTGCCGGAGCCGCCTGTGCACGGGCGGCGGCGAGGGTGGCGGTCGCCTGCGCGGGGAGAGCCGGGGCGGCGCGGAATCCGCATCCCCCGCGAGTGTGATGAAGCTGCCCTGCCTCGCTGCTCCGCTTGCCGCCAGCTGACAGCGCCTGCACCCAGCCCGCCCGGGAGGGGAGACGCCGCGGGGCCGTGACCTTGGCGGAGGAGGTAAATAGGGGAGGCGGGCGGGGAGGAGGCAGCGCCACCCGGAGCCCTCCCGGCCCCCGGCCCGCGCCCAGCCCTCGCTGTGCGCGGCGGGAGCGTCCGCGGGCGCAGGGCGGCCGCCCCCGGGACCCCGCGCCGGGGCTGGGCTGCGGGCTCCGAGCGCTCGGTGCGGTCCCCGGCGCCGAAACTGCTGCCCGGAGCCGGCGGCGGCCGCGGCGGGGCACAGGCTCGCCTGCCATTTGCTGCCGCCGCGAGCGCCGGGCGAGGGGCGCTGGGGCTCGCCTGGTTTCGCCTCTTTGGCAGGTGGCTTTGAGGCTTCTGCAGTTAGGGTTGCGCCCCTGGTGACCTAGGTAATTGCCTGGAGGTGCGACCTCCCCCCCTTTCTTGTTGCCGGGACATATTCTGGTGCCTTCTTGCAAGGTTGGCCAGGGTTACCTCCTGACTTCCGAAGCGGAGTGGGGTGACAGGCGAGGAGCCTGACAGCGCAGGCAGGAGAAAGTAGGCGATCATACACGCTGGCTCTGTGTGGGAGACCCAGGGGAACGAAGAGCAAACACATGTGCTGGAGAATGACACTGGGAGTGGGCCTCTCGGATGCGCCTGCATGTGGGAAACTAGACGAATACCCGCGAGAAAGTGTGCTGCCCACCCCGCTCCGGGTGTCGCCTTTCCGCCCTTTTGGGAGAACATCATCAAGTGGAGATGCGAGTATTGAGAGAAAAAGAGAACTCTCTGTACTGTCAGAATGGTACCCATGGGTTCTTGAGGTGAGCATCAAGCACTTCTTAACACGAGTATCTGGAACATGAAGTCAAAACCATAGCCAAATGGCTATATCTACCTGAGAGATTGAAATTTCTTAAAATTTCCTGGGAGCATTGTAGGTGTAAATTCATTTTTTTAAAATCCACGTCCTGGGTCACTTCTTCCAGCCAGCCCCAGCTTGTGGCCACACTCCGTGTGGGGTGGGTGCTGCGAGCGATGAAGATGAATCAGGGCAGGTAGCACCCCTACCACTAGGTCTCACTGGAGTCTCTCTAAACCTTTGCAGGGCCAACCGGTAATTCCTGTAGCTGAGACTCGACCAACTTTTGGGTGACATGGCCCAGGGGAATAATTATGGGCAGACCAGCAATGGGGTGGCAGATGAATCACCCAACATGCTGGTGTACAGAAAGGTAAGAATTTCTTCACTTTCTTGGAAAAAAGGGAAACTTCTGGCTTTCTCAATTTTTTTCCTCTCTAAATCAGAGTATATGTCAACTTTGTGGCCTTGTGGATTCCCCAAATCACCGATGATTATGTGCTATACGTGAAGAGGATCTGACGTTCTCAAGTGACACATATGTGTAGAAACACAACAAAGTAAATGAGGCCTCACACTTTCCCTGCTGTTTTTACATAGATTAATCTGTCATGAGCAATCACAGCAAGTTTGGGCATTCCAGATATTTTGTTTGTTATACATATAATTTAATAGCACCCATAGTAATTTTAGAAGCTTTTTTTTTCTTATACTCCCTCTAAACATTTAGGTTATAATAATTACATAAATGTATCACATTTTAGAAATAAGAATAGACCACTTTGCAGTTCTGTGACAAGAGTGAATATGTCTGTGTGAATGCATGCGGTTTCATGATTTTACTCCTAACTAAACAATGGTAGTTTTTTGTCTTAGCCTAAATTATTTTTTTTACTTTGTGTTATGTTTATTATTTTGCTTGTGGCTGTTTATGTTCTAGTGTCATGCTCATTAAATAAATCTCTATATTCCAGAAGGTTTTTTTTTTTTTTTTGGCCATAAACAGATCTGATAGCTTTATGCATTTAATAGAAATGCTATCAACAACAAACTTGTAGACATTGAGCCACCATAATAAAGATGCATTTGAATATTGCATGTGCCTTAAAGTGGTTGCTTAGGTAACTTCACTCTGGCTATAATCAACAATCTTACTTAAATTAAGGGTGCAGTATTCTTTATTTAACTTCTGCACCAATCGTTTCTATTGCATTTTATGGATGAGTTTTTTTTTTTTTTAGCATATTATCAGGAGTGCTTATTGGGCCAGATTTTTTCAGTAAAATGCTAACAATGGTAAAAAGGAAATCATACCTTGAAACTAAAAAAAATTGTGAAAGATTTTGATTAGAGTGAGCCCATTGAAGAGTCCAGGATGAGTTTGCATTTGTTTTTCTTTCTTTTTTTTTTTCAGTAAGAGGATCAGAGCTGATTATGAATAAAGATGAAAGGCTATGTGCCACCTTGACTTCATTAAATCAAAAATTTTCATCTATGTAGCCCAGAATCATTAAAAGGTAGTGATGAATATGTGTTTGAGGGAATATTGTTATTGCTTTAATGAGAAGATCCTGGCACAATGCTAGCTGTTTTTGTCTCTAGCTTTGCAGGCAGTACTATAGTGCATACCTGTGACTATAGTTATATGTGTCTAGGATAACACAGTGTGATGAAAAAGAAAAACTGGAGATTAGTTGTCTATTTTAGTCTCAGAGCATTCTCACTGCATAAATCGGGAAAATAATCCACTTGAGCTTAGATTATTACTATTGTATGCCTACGCTGATTGAAATAACTGCATATTTGCCTATTCTATTTAGGGTTAGTTTTGAGAAAAAAACATTTTGGGGGGAAGCTGGGCAATTTTAAATGAGTCGTGATATTTTCTTTTGTTTGGTATGACGGAATTTTGTAATATACAAGATGTGAGAATTTTGAATTCTGTTTTATGGATGTGTGTAATATGGAGAGTTGGGCTTTTGGATGGAAAATTATGGTAGTATTTTTTCTTAGTTCAAACAACTGGATTATTTCTGTTTCCCTGGAAAAGATTAGGGGCTGAATAGATCAGACACCTAACTGTTATCTTGATTAGAAATAAACATAATGTGACAGCAACTAGTGTCATCATGAGAACAAATAAAATAGGAAGACAGTAGTTTTAGAAATAGTTATTTGATTACTTATTATATCTAAGCCTCATATTGCTAATTTTGAATTTACTCTATACATTGTTGTATGGCAGCAAATTGCTATTAATTTTACTTTTAAGTTAACAGACCATGATGATTTCAGGAAGAGAATGCAATACTTCATTTTTTTAAGCATTATTTTGTTGGTTAAGCTTGGAATTTCCATGATACTCATTTTGCCATCCTTTTTTTGGCTCTTTGTGTTTAGGGTTAATGACATATATAATTTATTTTTCAGAAAAAGATTTCCCTGGTCAATCATTATTGGAAAAAAGTAACTGCTTTCAGTAAATTTTACTCATAATGCCTAGCTATGGATTGCCTGTCTTTCCTTTTATTCTTTGAACATATTATTTTTTTACATTCCTTTTGATATAAATAATAATGTATAAATCAATTCTGGATGACTTACAAAGAAACACAGTGTCCTTGGTTATCCTATGCTGGTTATCAAGTCAAATGGTCTATGTCTTTGTACAATATGACATCGTGGATTTCATATGACCTTTGTATGGCTGTTTCTTGCATCTTCTATGGGTTTTCCACTTAATACCTTGTTAGTAGAGGTCAAATTTTAATGTGAAGAAGAGCAAAGTAATTGGAGAGGGGTATAAGTCAAATACATGTGTTCAAACATTTCAACTGTTCCACCTGCATAAAAGAATAAGCACTATATTATAATGCTTATCAATCGGGAATTCAATCGAAGGCTTAGGAAAGAAATTCAGTTCCAACAGTACATTGCTCAATAAGAGCAGAGGGAAATGGTGGAGGAATTACCATTGTATTGACTCATGTCAATTTTCCACCTCTGCTTCTCCGTCGAAGCACAGTTCTTGAAACTGAGTTCTAAATTAGCAACATTCACGGTGTCATCACCATTCCCCCCACTCCTCTACCCACGACACCTCCTTTCCCTACTGCTCAAGATTCTGATCATTTGCGCACACTCAAGATGCGTATGTGCTGTTTCCATTTTATCTTCATAGGCTGTGAACGACACCTAGGAACATTCCTGTGAGGGGTAGGAAACAGTGAGTGGTTACCGAAGTGGAATACACAGAAAAGCTGGGCGTGTGAATTTCTTGTTTGTCTGATGCCTGTCTCCACCATGATTATCCTCACACAAATTATGTAGGTTCCTCCAAATCATGGAAAAATTCCAGGGATCTTTTTTTCATGGAGAAGTCTATAGTGATTTATGGAAAAAATGCACAGTGGATAAAACTCTTGATTCTTCCGGCAGAGTGGATGCCAACCTAGAGAAGGCCACAGGTGACAGTAATGTTGCCTCCTAGGCAGGGTTGGTGCCTGCAAGTCAGTCTCCTATGTTTGGCAGTAGCTTTTTGGCTTAACATGAGCAGTCTCTATCTGATGTCAGAGATATGTTTTAAAAATACGTATGGACAAAGTATTTGCCTTAACTAATTCTTTGATGTATAATGCTGCCTTTTCATAAGCAGGTGATTAAACTAGAGTGGTTATGTTGTTTGATGTATCTTATTTCAAAACACATAAAATTATGACGTTTGATCACTTTTATTCCTGGAGCTTGTTAGGCTCCCTTTAGACAGGCCCTAACTAGATTGGAACTAGAAGTCATCAACCTCCTTGAGAAGAGATCTGATTAGCTCCAACAAGCATTGCATCCAGACCAGCTTGTAGAATCCGTAGCGGTGACGAGTCAGAACTCAGTGCTGTCTCGGGTAGATGGATCTTAAACACTGCTTTCGGTTTGGGTCTGTTTGAGATGAAACCCATTTCTGTGCACCTCTGGCTGAAAAAGACTACCAAGCTAGAACCCAGAGCACAGGGAGACACTCTCCAAATCTGGTGTCTGGCCGGCACGCTGCCCACCAGACAGTATACATCACTTTTTGTCCAGAGGCTGACATTCATGCATTTGGAAAACAAAATTTCTAGGACACTTTGGGGCCAGGATTTCAAATTGGCTGGAATGCTGGCTTCTCACTAGCAAGAATGCTCAAAAACATGTCCAGTAATTTCCGATATCGTTGCAGCAGCCGTTTGTGCTCCAGCTGTCAGAAAAGAAAATGAAAATGTCTTCCTCATTTGGTGTCTTACTAGAATGCACAGGTTTTTGGAAACAGCAAACTTACCAATTCACTGTGCCTCTGCCCTCACCTCCTTCTCTCCACTTTCCCTTCCCCCCATTCTTGCCTTCATTCCACTCTCTGCCCTCCTCTCCTCTCTCTTCCTTTCCTATAGTTTCTTGCCTTCCATTTGTTTCTTTTTATCTTTTCCTTTTCCAACCAGAAAAGATAAAATGTTCACTAAAATGCTGTTCATTTTAGTTGCAAAAGAAAACACAATGTCTTTTGGAGAAGAGAATAGATACCAGCCTTGTTTGAGTACCTGTGAAGCACAGGCACTTGGGTAAGTCTTTTAAACATGGTATCTCGTTGTGGTAGTGATACGAGGTCAATATTAATGGCTCACGACTGCTTCATTCTGGAACAGCAGCGTGGGAGTGTTGGCCTTTCTTCCATGAAGACACAATGGGAGCTGACACCCCACTAGGAAGGTCACCTATGCTGATTAGCTCAGCCTAGACGTTGTTGAACGCTGCTTCTGAAGTCAGTCTGTTCTGTTTGAGGAGGCATATGTACAAGAAAGGGGAGTGGCTTGATTTGTTCTTCAGAAGTGATTGAGCTACAGACATCACTAGTCTCTCAGTGGTGAGGTAGCTGACATTTTCTACATCAACTTGGAGCATTTGGCTCCGCAGAATTGCCAGTCTGGTCAACCTTGGGGGTGTCAACCCCCATAGTGAAAAATAAGTTGTTTTTTTCTTTTTCAAGATAAGGTCTTGCTATGTTAATCAAGCTGTTCTTGAACTCCTGGGCTCAAGTGATCCTCCCACCTCAGGCTCCCAAGTAGCTGGGACTACCGGTGCACACGACTGTGCCCACGTTATCTTTGACATTTTGAACCTTAGTTATCTTACTCTGTCTGGGTTTACTACATGTTAGTACAGAATATTTACAGGTGACAACAAGACAAAGACCCCTTAGAAAAGGAACGAATGTGTGTAAATAGATCATCGCAAACGGCATGGGCCTTTTAAGCCCTCGGATGTTTAAATTAGGGGCTCAGATGGGAGATAGGCACCATGAGAAATGTCTTACTCTGTCTGAAAATTCTAAAATGGAGTGTCTCCTCTAAATCATATTATTTGAAAGACCATTTCTGCACCGAGGGATGTTGTCTACTATAAATATGTTCAGACCTGTTTTTCTATCAGTGACACAAATGTTGACATGTGCCCTGAGATAGGATAGAACCATCATCGGTGATATTTCCATGATGATATTTCTCGATAAGAAGTAGGTAGAAGCATTATGTGAGTAATGATTTAATGATGAATTTTGGATAATAATTAACTTGACTTCTGAGCAGGAAAGCCTTGGAGGGTTGAGCTCTTTCCTCACCAGTCATTGCTTGTCAGTGCTATTTGTGGGATTAAGATAAGGATTTGTGGCCTGAATTTTATTTCTTTCATTTCCCACGTCCAATCTCTCTGAATCTAATTGATCAGAGGAAACTGCAGATGTACAAAGGAGAAGCTCTCTAGGGATTTTATTACCTTCTAATAGCCTTTGTGGTTCTGTTGAGAGATGGAAAACAGGGTATTTTTAGGCAGTGTGGGTGACAGAATGTGATCACTGCAGACACTACAGAAATATTTTGGATTTGGACAGTTTATTGACTTAATAAATGTTAAGTCTCCTTGAAAACAGGATTGTGAAAAATAAGCAACACAAACAAGTGACCCTTGCTCCCCACTTCACAGCAGTGATGAGGAGGCATTTGAATGTCGGGGTTACGGAGGCTTCTATTCTACAAAATATCAACCTCATTGTAAAATAATTGTAAATGATAGAGTGGGTGCCTAGTTCCTCAGGAAGCAAAGTCCCTGCTTCTCTCTTGCACTTGCCCACAGCAATATAAAGACTTAACTTGCCCTTTTTTTTTTTTAATTCCCTTTGTCTTGTGTCTAACTCAATCAACAAAGGTCTCAGGACATTGGAACTCTAATAGACAACCATGACCTCGATTTTAGCTTCATCGAAGTTGCCACCTGGTCTGGATTAGAAAATATTTTGGCTGAGGGGCTGATCTAGAAAGATAAATTGTTATTCTGTTTTCTGAAAAAATACACAGAAAAACGGCAGCTTTGTGAGGTCAACTGGGTTCTCCAGAAGAAGTCTAGGAGCCTTCTTATTTTTGGTCCTTCTGGTGATTAGCAAGTAAAAGTTTTCTTAGGGAGACAGTGGACTGAATTGGGAGAAGCGTGTGCACTAGAACTGAGCAGTCTTGGATTCAAATCTCAGCTCTGCTACTGTTTAGTTGAGTGCTTGTGGGTTAATGACAACTGCTTTCACGTCAGTTTCTTTATAAAATGATGAAAAAAATGTTTTCTTCATTCGGCTGTTGAATGATAAAATGAGATAGCCTTGGGAAAGTGTCTTGCATAGAACCTAGTATATATTAGGTTCTCGATAAATGCCTGCTGCAATAATTAACATTATTATTATCTTATTACTATTTAATAAAAAATATTAAACACCTTGGATGTGCCAGATGGGGAACAATACGTTGTCATATTTTTTTCTTTTTTTTTTGAGACAGAGTCTCACTGTGTTGCCCGGGCTAGAGTGTCATGGCGTCAGCCTAGCTCACAGCAACCTCAAACTCCTGGGCTCAAGCAATCCTTCTGCCTCAGGCTCCGGAGTAGCTGGGACTACAGGCATGCGCCACCATGCCTGGCTAATTTTTTCTATATATTTTTAGTTGTCCAATTAATTTATTTCTAATTTTTAGTTGCGATGGGATCTCGCTCTTGCTCAGGCTGGTTTCGAACTCCTGAGTTCAAACAATCCTCCCGCCTCGGCCTCCCAGAGAGCTAGGATTACAGGCATGAGCCACCATGCCCGGCCTGTCATATTTTTTTGATAAAGGGAAAAAAGTGAACATTTTTACCACCTCCACTCATATTTTTCTGGTAGTGTAAATAGACAGATTCTGTAGGATACTTTGGTCATGCCATTTTTATGACACAATGGCCTGTCTTTTATTGTTTAGCCTCATATAGCTAACTGCTTCTACTTGTTAATAAGCTCTTCGAAGTCTTGTCATGTATATCTTTGCAGTGTGCACAGTTCCTTGGATATTACATAAACTACATGACACCTTAGAATCCAGGAATTTCCGAGGTGAAAGAGAACTCAGAATTTATCTACTTTTTTATTTTGCGGATTATAAAATTTAGGATCAGAGAAGTAACACAATTTGTCTAAAGTCACCCAGCTTGAACTCGGGTCTTTATTTATTTGTCTATGATATTTCTCTCTCTTTAAATGCAATAAGTCTTTGTGTTTCAGTGTCAGCAAGTAATCAGCATGCTAGCTGTTCCATGGACATCCACAGATTACACCAGGATGTCTAATCACCCACTATAAAGAGATTAACTGCCTTTTTCCTTTGACCTGTAGGAAACCCCAGGAATGATAAGACTGGGATCTTAGTCTGACCTATTCTGGTACTAGTTTTGTTCTTCTTTGATCCTGATTGGAAGCTCTGGGCTGATAAAGACCCAGGATTTGATGCTCTATGGAAGTGCTGTCCAATAGGACTTTCTATGGTGATGGAAGTGTTCTCCATATGCACTGTCCAATACAGTAGCCACTAGCCACATGGTGAAATTGAACACTTGAAATGTGGAGAGTGTTAGTGAGGACCTGAATTTTAAATTGTATTTCATTTTATATTTATTTATTTAGAGACAGGGTCTTGCTTTGTTGCCCAGGCTGGCGTGCATTGGCGTGATCATAGCTTACTGCAGTCTGGAACTCCAGGCCTCAAGTGATCTTCCCACCTCGGCCTCCCGAAGTTCTGGGATTACAGACATGAGCCTCCATGCCCAGCCAAATTGTATTTAATTTTAATTAATTCAAATTTAAATTTAAATAGTCCATGTGGCTAGTGGTGTTAGATTGGACAGCACAGTGATATGGAATAAAAGATTTTGGAAAAATAGCATCAAATCCAAGGGAAGAGATAAAAGAATATGCTATACTTAGCTCAACATTTGCATACAGTGCTTAAAACAAACTAGGGCTCAGCAGATGATTTTTTAAAAAGAATACAAGAGAAGTTTTAAAGGAAGACCATGGTCTGATAAGGGAATGGTAGATATCATGATAAATGACATCGTTTACTCGCTTTATGCCTTTGTTTTTTTTTTCAACTTTTGGTGGTCTGAATGGGTAGCCGTCCTAAGGTCAGAAGACAGAGGTTGTCTTTCAGTAAGCCAAAAGCCCGTGTATAGCATGAATATGCCATGCAGGGAGCTTATAGGGCCTCAGGTGATTTGCTGATGTGCAAAGTATTTCAACTAATCCTTATTTTGTAGCATCTCAGAGATGCATCAGAGCCCTTCCAACTTCTGACAAGAGTGAGGGGAAACCAGAAGGTTCTGGGTGAAAGCAATTCAAAGTAGTCAGAATCTTTTTTGAGAATTTGAAATTGGGGTATAATGGAGTCTATTTTATTTTTTTATAAGCACCATTCTCTTCTTTATGTCTTGGAACTTTTAAAGGAAGGTGACAGACCACGCAGAGATAGTAGTGGTGGAGAGTCACAAGACCAGAAGTCAGTAGGGCTGGATGTGAATTCCTGCATCACCCCTGACTAGCTGTGTGAGCGTGGCCAGTTTCTTGACTTCTCTTAGTGTCCTTTCAAGAACAGACTTTGCAAAGGGCTTCCTGACAAGTCTTCCCCTGCTTGCTGGACGCTCCCGTGGCTGTGGGTCATTTAGAAACCCAATTGACATGATTTCCCCTGTTTGCTCATTGCTGGAAGATGTCAAGAACAATACAAATCTACAAGACCTTCATTGGCCCCACAGAGCTCTCAAGGTCAGCCAACTGGTTCAATAGAAATGTTTTCTCTAGTACAGAAATCTATGGAAATTTTTCACCTTTAATAGTTAAGATGATGTATTTCAAAGGATTTAAAAAAAAATAAAAGTACTGTATAGACAGAACACATTAGTGCCAATATTACTATTAACACATAACACTACTAATATTTCTCTCTTGGAACTTGTGTAGGTGCATTTCCTCCAGAAATCAATGTCCTTTGTCACTTGTTCTAAATTTTACTCTTAGTATTTTGTTTTTGGACTTTTGGTTTATTGTTAAGTATTGAGTGCTTACTTACCATGTGACAGATCTTTTACATATATGACCTATTTTCCTTAAAATAATGTGTCCCAGGATCTAGAACAATGGTACGGAACAGGTGTCCTTGGATATTGGTTGCATAAATGTATGAATGAATGAATGAATGAATAATAAAATGAATGAATGCCTGGCCCAACGACTCTACTCTTACTTCTTCACTGTGTTGCTGTCTAGATAAATTAATGGACAGGACACCCAGAATGTAATTCCATTCATCACACAGGCACGCAGCCTTGGCTGTGTATCGAGTAGCCGTGCATGTGGTAGGCACTGAGGATGGATTTATGGGCAACTAGACACGGTCTGAGCCATCACGGAGCTTATTTTACAGTGGCAAAGACAGATGTCAAGCATCTCATCATAGAGTGATTAATGCCATGAGAGAGGAAGAACTGCGTGATATGAAAAGTAATTTATTTTGGTCATCTGGTTTCTAAAATAAATATTATGTTGATTGCTATCTTCTGATTAGGATTTTGAATGCCTAGCACAGTGCCCAAGGTCTAACAGCCTCTGGCACTTAGTAAGTGCTTAGTAAATGAACTAAATTGAGCTAAGCTAATGTTGAAAATCCTCAGGGCTTTCCTGAAACAGATGAGGCGAGGTGTTGATTATGTATCTTAGAAAACCAAAGATCTCTTTCCATAGACTGCCAATCAAGGTTCCCTAATTCTGGCAACTGAGGATTGATGAGACTAGCTAAATTAGCTAGCAAGAAAGTATAAAAAATAATTTTGTAATTAGTAATGTAGTTGTAGTGTAATGTACTTGTTAAGCTTAAAGATTTGCACTCAGACTGTCTGGGTTAAAATGCACTTAATATGAGTCAAATTACCTCTTTGAGTCTCAGTTTTCTCATCTGTAAAATGGGAGTGTGAATAATAGGTTACTATTAGGATTACATAAATAGTGCATGTAAAGTTTGTATAAGTAGGAATCCTTCCATGTATATTAACTATTAATTATAAGTGTCCAGAAAAAAAGGACCTGGATTTCCCTACAAATGGAAGCATCTAAGGCATCTAAGAAGCATTTTCTTTTAAAAATTTTTTAAATCATATTTTAGAATTTGCTGCTCTTCATTGGCTCTTGATAGTTTGTTTAAAACTGTTTTATATGGTACATGTACAATAAGAAGTATTTAAAATTTTTCATTATTGCACAGTTCAAACAAATACAAGAGTAGAGAAAATAATATAAGGACCTTCATGTTCATGTCCCCATCAAACCGTGTCAACAGTTATTAACCACAGATAAATCTTGTTTCATTTATACTTGTCCACTTCATCTATCCCTCAGTTGATTATTTTGGAGCAAATCCCAGAAAATATGTCATTTAGGATATAAATTCTTTAGTAAGCATATGAGACATTAGGTATTTTTAAAGAAGATAAAGGTAAATAAATGGTAATTAGTATTTGTCTTGGATGCTTAGAATAATGACATATTACCCTATGAGCTTTTACAATTTTTTCACATTTATACAAATACATCGATTCTTTATTTTTTCTCTTTTTATTGTGGTGAAATACACATGACATAAAATTTACCATTTTAACCATTTTTAAGTATACAGTTCAGTGGCATTAAGTACATTCACATTGTTATGTGAACATCACCACCATCCATCTCCAGAACTTTTTTCGTCTTCCCAAACTGAAACTCTGTACCCATTAAACAATAACTCCTCATCCTCCTGCCCCCAGCCCCTGGCAACCACCATTCTACTTTCTGCGTCTCTGAATTAAACTGCTGTCGGACCTCATATAAGCAGAAACATACAGTATTTGTCCTTTCGCGACTGGCTTATTTCACCAGTATAATGTCCTCAGGGTTCATCCATGTTGTAACACGTGCCAGAATTTCCTTCTTTTTGAAGGCTGAATAATATTCCTTTGTATGTATATACTACATTTTGTTTCTCCATTCATTTATCAGTGGGCACTTGGATTACTTCCACCTTTAGCTATTATAAATGATGCTGCAGTGAACATGGCTATATAAATATCCGTTCAGATCTCTGCTTTCAATTCTTTTGGTGTACACCCCAAACTGGAATTGCTGGATCATATAGTAATTGTATTTTTAATTTTTGAGGACCTTCCATACCGTTTTCTGTAGTGGCTGCTCTACTTTACATTTCCACCAGCAGTGCTCAAGGATTCCAGTTTCTCCACGTCCTCACCAACACTTGTTATTTTGTTTCTCTGGTGATAGTTGTCCTAATGGGTGTGAAGTGGTAGCTCATTGTGGTCTTGATTTCCATTTCCTTAATGATGGAGCATCTTTTCAAATTTTTATTGACAATTTTTATATCTTCTTTGGAGAGTCAGTGAGCTTTTAAAGACGGAGATTGGATTGTCCTTAGTAAGGAAGGGTTTGGTCTTATGGACAATACGACCACTTAGATTGCTGTCTAACCAAAATTCTGTTATTTTTGTTTGTATTTCTGAGCTAGCTTTTTAATAATGGAGAGGTCTTTAAAGACTTTGTAAATTTTTAAATTGCTTTACATTCACTTATTAGCTCAGTGTCCACTGGGGAACTATGAACTCTCAGCTCCATAGGTTAATTTGTAATTTTCTTAGCAATTGAAATAATTTCATGGGGGTTCCCCCTTTCTTGCAGCACCCTGGTTGACCTTATCAAAGTAACTAATGTTACTCTCATTTCCTGAGATCTCCTTTATTGCCGCTGGACATTGAAATAACATTTGTCAAATCTCTTGACCAGGATAAGGATTTTACCTGCTGGTGTGCTAATGGGCCTAATATTTTCTTATTCCTCCCTCTCTGATGAGATTGTTACGGTGTTCACAATTTCCCACAGGACTGTTATTTCCAGCTGACTAATATCAAGGCAGTTCAAGAGTTAAACTGTACCAGACTGTGTGGATTTGAATCCAGGCCCTGCCACTAACTAGCTGCATGACTTGGTCAAGTTACTAAACCTCTCCGAGGTTCACTTTCCTTATCTAAACATTGGGGTGATAACAGCAGCTGCCACATAGAGTTGCTATGGTGATTAAATGAGCAAAGACTTAGCCCAGTGCCTGGCATAGAATAACACAATGCTAGCCATTGTTATTGGGTTTGTATATTTCCCCTTCTTCCTCTCCCTCCTTCCTTCCATCCTTCCTACTTTCCTTCCTTCCTTCCTTCCTTTTCTCTTCTTCCTTCTCCTTCTGCTCTGCCTCCTCCTCTTTCTTTTTCACCGTTTTCCATCCTAATAGTTTAAAGAAGCAGCAGCATGTAGAACTTCATATAGTTTTTTACACTGAACATTTTAGTTTTAGTAAATATCTGACAAATTATGTTTTTCAGTTTATAAGGCATTTTTACATATATACTCTCATTTATATGTAAGAACCTGTGGACCTGTTATTAATTATTTTTATTTTACGGATGGCTTTCATGGAGGTTAAGTGACTTGTCCATAACACATCTAGTGAGTTGCAGACATGGGACTCAAACTGGTTCCAGATAATCGTGGACAAGTCACTTTCTCTCTCTGAGCCTCAGTGAGAAGTGGGGATAATAGTTCCTGCTTCTAATCAGTTTTACCCAGGGACATTGTAAGGATCAAATCTGATGCCCTAAGAAATCAATTCTGGAGCTACCATTTAATGACTGTGTCACGTGGGTGGAATGTCTCCGTGAGGTTTTGTGTTTTAACATGTAAAATCTGGGTCATATAAAAATAAGGCTGCAACATACTTGGTGTCCACCAAATGGTGGCTACATTCAAATCAAGTTTTTCCTACCAAATAAGGTCCCCTAGATGGAGCACCCCCTGCAGAGACCCTCATGCCAGTCCCATTCCTGTGAAGAGGGTTTCTCTCTAGCTCCCTGCCAGAGCCTCCTCTCTCCCTTCTGCTCTCTTCCTTCTTTATATATAACGCCAGGCACTGATGTTCTCATTACTGCTTCCGTCTCTCCCTCCCTTTACTCTCTTGCTTCTCCCATTTTCCTTTAAATTCGTCCCGTGCTTCTCTGATCCACTATCTAGTGTTTTATTTTGCTCCTAATTTCTGTACTTTTATCTCCCTCCCATTTGTATTTTTCTCTTGTCTTTTCGTTATTCTTACCTTTCTATCTTTAGCTTTTAGGATGTCAGAATGAATGTCAGACCGTTTGGGCTGATGGTAGTGATGAAGTTTAATTAATACAAACAATAAGGTAATAGCACACTGAAAAACAAATTCAGTTTCATTTGTTTTGAATCTGTGAAATAACTGCTTTTGGGGGTGTTGGGATGGAACAGGCAACCCACATCTCTTAAAGAATCTTGTAAATGCTTTAAGGAATATCACAGACTCTCTCACAATTATTTTATTATTCTTGTCTTGTTTGGCTTTTTTGGGTTTCCCTATCCTTTTATTCCCGATGCATTTAAATTTGGACAGTGTTAGTGACTATAGAGTATTCCCTCTATTCTGAGGGTAAGAAGAGACACGTATTTGATTACAACCAGCAAAATGACTATGCATTTAAATTAGTGTAGAAAGATCATTTCAAATGGCTCTCTCCTTTCATCTTAAATCCTGGCCTTACAAAGTAATTTATTTTTGTCAAACTATTTAATTGACTTGATGTAGCTTAGTATTAAGTCTTAGTATCGATGATTTGGGACGGGAGTTTAAATGGCTTCCATCAAAAGCAGTTTATCTGTTGGAAATGGGTTCTAACTCTCCTCATGAACCTCATTGGCCTTACCACTCGTGTGACAGTCTTACTCTGAAAGTTTGTTAGATACTAATTAATTTGCTTGCTCTGTATTGATTTGTTTGACTCAAAGCTCGTTGTCACTTTATAAAACTGAAGTCAATCTCTCCATCCTTAATATTTCTTTTCCTCTTCTTCTGCAGTGATAGCACTCCTCATTCTTCTGGGCACATGGCCACTAGAGTAAAGATTGCATTTCCCAGCTAGGCATGGCCATCTGATGTCTTTTCGCCAGTGAGGTGTGAACAGTTGGGATGTAATATCTGCAAAGTGCCTTTAAAGGAAAGGGGATGTACATTTTTTTTCTTTTATTATTCCTGCTGGCTGGAGAGCACTCTTCTTGGCCAGGGGGTGAACGCTGAGAGGTGATGATGGTAGAACAATAAAAGAGAATGAACCTGGGTCCCTGATGCTTGCAGACTCACCATACTGGCCTGCCCTGCCTACATAAACTGCTAAGTTAGAGAAAAAAATAACGTCTATCTTCTTTAAGCTATTGTAATTTGGGTTCTGTGTTACCTTGCAACTAAGTGGAAATCTACCTGATTAAACAACTCTATCCAATGCCTTTTATTTTTAATCTGTAAGATAGTCATAAGAGTCAAGTTTTATTTGAATCAAGTCTTATTTTATTTTAAGAACAATCTATTTGCTCTCCAGGAATAAATCTAGTTTCTTTTAAACAACTTAATTGAGAGACTGTGATTAATTATGCATATGGTTCAGTTTAATTTAGCAAACATTTATTGAGTAATTATTATGTGCAAGATAATTTGCTAGAAGTGGCTGGGGTAAAGATTCAGTGATGATGTTAATATGTTCTTTATCAGAGCACTGTACAATCCCAAGGTCAGAGAACCTACACTCAAGTACTTTCCACACATATACACACACACATATATATATACACACACACACACACACACACACACATATACTGGGAGTATATATACATAGAAATGTATATATATTTATAAGAACCTCATAAAATTAATGGAATAGTTATTGAATGTCTTAGAATTTCTGTTTTCCTATAAGGAAACTGAAGCCTGGAAAGATTGTCATTTTCCCATATCAAAAAATAAATGCAAATAAAAATCTTCTGATTTATTTTATCATCAACTCATTATGCTAGGGGTAAGAGGAAGACAATTTTGAAATATTTAAACATATTTCTTTATCCAGAAAATTGGTTACTCGTGTGACAGGTTGTGTAGCTAAAGAAGCTTTTCTTGCAATGTCTTTGCTTACTTGGAAGTTTAGCTGATTTAAAAATGGAATCATTTTACATAATAAAACAGAAGCTGCTTGAAGTTGTAGAGATAGGCCAGTACTGCATAGATTTATTTCAGCACTGTATTTGATAAACTATTTTATGTTTAGAAGCATTTTATTAAACATATTTATGAAAAGTAGTATGATTTGCCCCTTTGGTAGTATCTTTGGTGGAAATTGACCATTCTTAACCGTGGAGATAAGGTGCTGAGTTTGATTTTTAACAGGGTCAAATAAGTCCACCAATTTATGGTGCCTCAGTATATAAAAAATATCCACACAACAAAGCAAAATATGGGCATTTCTACTATAGCATAATACATGTGTTCCTTTAAAAAATTCCACATTCTGAAAAATCACACACTAAAAATAACTGGCATTTGGAGGAAAATAGAATTGGAACAGATCACTCAAAACATTTTAACCACTCAAAACATTTTACGTTCTAATTAAATACCAACCAAAACAATAGCAGTCTTATTAAAAATGCTAGTACAACTGTAAAAACACGTGAACTTCCCTACAAATCAAGAAATAACACGGTAAATATCAGACATTATCCTTAAAAAGCAAGGGAGAAGGTAGCTTGATGGAAGAGTCCATAGGGAAGTACTGAGTTGACCGAGTTATGGAGACAAAGTTAGAGGGACATTTGCACCTGAATTTGCAGGTGGAGAAGCAGTGACAGGCTTAGCACGAGTTGGTTCTGGCTCCTCCTCTAGTGTTTGCTTGTTTGCTTTGTGCAAATATCTGAGAGAAATGTGCCATAAATGCTTTTGAAACCAAGCATGTAGGCAGATTGAGCCAAGAGGAAGAGTGTGGTCTAAATGGGCGGTGCGTGCAGTGCTGTACTCCTCCGTGGCTTGCTAACCCGAGTGTGTGGATCTTCATGGCACAACATACAATATGCTAAGAAAAACTGCGCAAGAACCAATGGGGCTTCCTTGTTGGATGGCCATCATTCCCTGATTTCCCAGTTGTGTGTGGGTGGATTCTTGTACAGCAATATACTCTGTATGAAATATACTGTCTGTCTCATGACTGTTAAACGTCTCATTATTGAACCGGGGAGGCTTGCCCAGTCAGGACAAGAAACAAAATGAGTGTGTTTGAACTAAGGATGGTACAAGGGAAAGAGTATGAACAATGGAGTAGAGAAAGGTAGAAGAATGGAGGTGCATGTTTTGAGAACCAACCCTATGCCAAATTTCATTTTGTTTGATTTTTCTAACAGTCCAGTGAGGTAAGTATCATTCTCCCATTCTGTAAATGAGAAAAATGAGGCCCAGAGAAAGTAAGGATTTTTTCCCAAGATCACAGAGATAGAAATGGTGGTGTCAGAATTTAAAATCCAGTGTGCCTAACTCCACATCCTGTTTTCTCTAAACTACACCAGGCTACCTCCCGACTGGGTTGGAATCTGGAGTCTGGAGCCCGTGTGCTCAAGGCAGTGAGCCGCCACTCCGTGGCTTTGTGAGCTTGAGTGAGTCTTTTGAACTCTCTGAGCCTCTTTATCGTCACACGTGAAGGTACTAGGAATATTCTACTTCAGAGGATTATTGTGACAACTGTGTGATAACTCACATGGGAGTGCTTTGTAAATGTTAAGACATTATGCAAGCAATAAGGCGTTTTATTTTCCCTCCACAAAACCTCCAGCTCTTTACATTAAGAATGATTATAAATAATTTTTAAGACTATAGAGTTAATAGTTTATATAGTCGTAAGAAAGAAAAGAAAAAGAGGAGGGTTTCTGGAAGGAGGCAAAGATGTTGGTTCCAAAGCAAAATGCATCTGCATGTGAAGAAAGCCGAAGGAGGGAGGACTGCTTACAGCTGCAGATGTTATTGAAATTATCCACAAAACCAAACAGGTGGCATGTCTTTCAATCCTGCCTAGGGGTTTCTGCAGAAGCAAAAATATTCTTGCCTGGATTCCTATATTTTAGGAATTATCCTTCTCCTGGTTCCCACTTCCCTCCCCTTCTTCCACATACAGACATTCTACGAGTGAATATTTGGAATGATTAAGAATGTGCGGAGGTGGTGTGCTCTGCAACTGTATTTTGTAGGATCTACATAGTCATATGGTTATAGAGGAGGGGCTCAGGAAGGCTTAGTGCCAATGAAGTCTTACGATGCCTCTGAGAAGTCGGACACTCTGCATAGCATCTCCTTTCTCAGTTCTATCAGGACAAATGGCTGCAAAGCTAATCTGAGATGCTATCAAAATATTTTAGTCTCTCTACTCCTCAGGTAATTCTGGTGATGCCAGAGCTACCTAGAAAAAATGGTCTGGAATAAAAATCATTCTACTAGTACTGATCTGGAAAATGTTCTTTGTAAAACAGGTTGGATGCTAAAAAGAAATGTAAAAAAGAAAAATCAGCCATAATCCCACTACTCTAAGATAATGACTGTAAAATATTGATTCATTCTTTTCTATATACATATATATAAATTTACATACATACAAATGTGTGTGTGTATCTGTAGTGTGTGTGTGTGTGTGTGTGTGTGTGTGTGTATATCAGACATGATGCACTAGAGCCAGCTTAGACAGGCTTCTGTACCTCTCCCCAAACCGTAAGTCCATGTTCACTGATACTGGAAGATTGAGATCAGCAATGGTAGGATCTTTACACAGTGGGATCTTCATGCAGTGGATCTACCAGCCCATCACTGTGTGTGTGTGTGTGTGTGTGTGTGTGTGTGTGTTTACTTTTTAATCTTTTGAGCTCCTTAAGAACAGGATCTGATTGTGATTTCTTTGTGTGTCACTATAGAACCTAACACATTGCCCAGCAAATTTAGTAGATTTTTTAATAAATCCCTGACAAGTTAAAGAATGTACGAAGGAGGAAGGGGTTAGAATTGTGGGTAAAATTTTAACAAAAGATTCAATACATTTGCTGACTAATATTTTATTAATAAGCAGTTCCACCCAGACAAAAATGGCAGTTTCAAAGTTTTCTCTGTAACTCGTTGAATTCATAGAGATTGCATTTGCTCCAATTCCAGGAGCATTAAATATCCATTGTAAGTCCCCACTGAGCGGAATATGCACAGGACTAATTCCAAAGACCCTTGTCCTGACTTTGCTGGATATTACTAGGGGGTTGATTTGGACAATCTGTTAGGCCTTAATTTCTAAATTTGTGACGTGTGCATGTGTGTGTGTGTGTGTGTGTGTGTGTGTGTGCACGCATGTGTGAAAGGACTACAGGCCATGTAAAGATGATTTCCACACAGTGCTAAGTTTTCAAGATGCGATTTTGGGTGCTGGAATAGCTTTCTGTGATCCTCCGGAAACCTGAGAGACACAATTCATCTCTCAAGGTTACAGAGTCCCCCTTATGAGTGGGATTGGTCTTTAGTTTCTTGCCGTGCTGTTTTAATTTGATTTGATTTAGCCCTACTTATTAGTTTGGAGATTGAAATAATCAATGTTCAGGAAATTAATTGCCCCATGAATATTATTTTTGACTGCTCAGAACATTAAACTGGCAGAACCCAGTGCCCCTGCCTGCTGATTGCTAATGACTCCTAATATGTCATAATTTAATAATGCTTGTAGAAGTGAATGTTTGCTTTATTTCGTATTTGCGTATATTAAAAAGTCTTTGCGTAACTCAGCTAATGATTCTTCAAGTGATTCTATAACTAGAATACTGATAGGGCTTTCTGCCAAGAGGTGCCCTTTTCAAATTGCAGTTTCTTCTTTAGTAAAGACACAGAATGGTCATAGCATTCAAGGGAAACTGAAAAATCCATGCATATTTTATGCTACTTAAAAAAAAAACTACGGTGTGGAAAGAGAGCTTCATGAATTGAGTGGGTGCTACTGTTTTGTGGGGAATGCTCAATTCGCTGTATAGTCCCTTCTCACTATATTGTTCTGCAATATAAAAAGAGCTTTCTAGCCGTGACAGACACTCAGCTGTAGAATGAGCCGCTCCAGTAAGGTTTCCTCTCCCGAGAGGTGCACCAGCTAGGGGGACTGACCACTTGGGGAGATAGAGGGAGTCTCACTGAAATTATTAAAGAATCCCATGGTCTAGAGTGATATTTATGATCCAGCCAACCCTAGTTGTACTCTAGTATTGGGACTCTTCATCTCCATTGCTCTTCAGCAACAAGGAAGTGCAAACCTGAGGATGAACCTGCTATTTCAACCATTGGCCTGGTGATTAGTGGGAAGATTGATGACTCCTTAATGGAAAAAGATTTTTAACTTTTCAATTAACTGTTATCTTCATCACTTTAGTCCAGAAACTGAGAATTCTTAAAAGCTTTTAGTCTTCTCATTCATTTTCTGCTTATTCTAGGTAGAGATTTGATCTCTGGTTTATCTTTCTTTTGGGGGGGGATGGGAGAGTAATATACATATTGTATATACAATACGAATTTCACTGACTTATTCCACAGCTATTATATTTCTGAGCAAGTTCATTTGTGGTTATGGCTTTTGGTTTGTTTAAATATTGTAGAAGCAAACAATGTTCATGGAACTATAATGTTATATTTGCTATTGCAATTATATTTATTGTTATTTATGTAGAAGTCATCTGACTTTCACAGAAGCTTATTAAAACAGAGAAATATGAAGTAGTTTTTAATTAAAAAGATGAGAGAACTAAGACACAACATAAAGAGAATTTTTTTTGTACTAAAGAAGAAATCTAAAACTCAAACAGGCTTTTAATAATCTTGCAAATAGATCATATTATCTATACAAAGTATAATACAGATAGCTTTAATATCTTTACTAAAATAAGAAAATGTCATGAATTTACTTAAATCACTGTTAAATTATTGAGATTTAAGTCAAACCATGACTATTAGACATAGTAAAAGACTGTCATATCGTAAGATTTGGACAGTATTTTGGACCATAGAAAGTGCTTTCAGAGGTATTATTTCTTTTTAGTCTTTGTAGTAATCCTCTTTATGTATGGTAAATGAAAAACCTCAGTCACAGATTTCACCAAGATCTTAGATATGGGGACATGAAGCCAAGTTTTTTAATTCACAAAGTAGTTCTTGTTCTCCCAGCTCAAGTCTCTTCCTATCCCCCAGCCTCACCTGGATGTCAGTTTGAATCTATCCATCAGAATGGACTCAAAGCAACAATTGGAATGACCCAGCCAAGACACACCACTAGATCACCCATGGCAACTTTCCACATGTGAAGCTTCTCTCACTCCAACCACTCCATCTCACCAGCTGCTTGGTTTTCTATCGAAACCCGGAGTCTAGCAGCCCTTGAGAGGAGAGTGGCCGAAAAAGCCACGGGAGACAAATGACAATACTGTAGCCGACGGTGCCTTTAAGGAACGCCTGGGTCTGTGTCTCTGTTGATCTGCTTGGAGATTCGTGCTAAACTACAACTACTGAATTTCCTGAATTCCCTTTATTTTGTTTGAAAGATCTTTCAAAACAAAGTAAAGCCTTGTATTTGTTATCCTTTCTCTCCCCAAGGTGGGGAGTGAATGGAGACAGAGTGGAAGGCGCAGCTTGCCTTCACTGTGCATCATTTTGGAATAGAACTCGCCATGCCTTGCGGGTGGCCGGGATAAAACAAGGGCTGGTGGGGAAACGGGCCTGTTCCTAGAATGTCAGCCACCCTCCAAGGTGGTTCAGAAGTTGGAATTTTAATTTTTTTTCTTATTCCTCTTCATGTTCATTTGTGTGCAGACTGAGAGTTTTTACTTTACTGTACTAAGCCCTCCAAGGAAAGTGAAGCTACCAGTAAGTTTCTGCTTTTGTTTGGCTTGCAGATATGCAAATGGAAGATGTAAAACACAATCAAGTTTTCAAAACAGCTTCCCACAATTAATTAGGTTTTCTCTAAAAGGGAAGTGTTTGATTGTGTCAGATAGTTCATAGACTCTTAGACTGTGAGGGAGCCACCCAGTGGTCCCCAACCTTTTTGGCACCAGGGACCATTTTCATGGAAGACAATTTTTTTCCCAGACTGGGCAGGGGTGGTTTTGGGATAATTCAAGCACATTACATTTATTGTGCCCTTTATTTCCATTATTATTACACTGTAATATATAATGAAATGATTATACCACTCGTCATAGGTTGGGGGCCCCTGCTCTAATTCACCTCTCCCTCCTCACCGTGCCAGAGTTTTCTCCCTGTGTGTGACGTCTCTTAGGAGAAATGAGTCCACATCCTAAGGAGACAATCATGGTTGGACACCTCAAACCATTATCAATGAGTCCCTTACATTAATATAAAAGGTATTTTTCTGGCATTCTTTCACTATGGTTCTAATTCGCATTTCTGGATTTGCATAAGATATCTAATCTTCTTTCACACAGATCATTTCACTTATACCAAAATATCAATCATGGCTTCCCTGAGCCTTCTCTTTCCCAGGATTGGTATTTCTATTTCATTTAATCAAGTCTCACATGATGTGGTTTGCAGATCCATTATCCTTCTTGTCGGCCTCTTCTGGTCAGACTCTAACTGGCTGATGTCTCTCTTAATTCCAGTCCTATGCTTAAAATTTCCATTACTGCTCCTCCTGTGATTACTTTTAAAAACTACACGATACTGTTTGGAATAAATGTATAAGAGTCAACCTCATAAAAATGTAAAGACTGCAAGAGAGGCTGAGGGTGCAGTGGTGCAATGGCGATTAAGCGATGAAAGTAACCCAAGAATAATTTAAAAACTGGATTGTTCTCTTAGTCCATTACAATTTAAACATTCCTGAGCCAACACAATTCCTCTTGCATCTGCTGAACTCCCTCAGCATTTTATTGATGTTTCTCTCATGACACTTATCATTTTTCATCTCTACATTACCATAAATCTTTGTGTTGTGAATGAATGAATAATCACCTTATGACTTTCCAACTTTGGATATCTGAATGTAAGCTCTATTGCTTATTTTGCTTCTCTGTAAAACACTGCTGGTCAAACTCTTAGCCGGCAATAAAATTGCCCAGACTCTACTCCTGAATATTTGCTTATTTACATCTTTTCCTATTAGAGAGACTGTGTGTTAGGTGAAATTAGTAAGAAGATACAGAAATAAAATAGCAAACACAATTGCTAAATCTCAAGTCTAAAACTTTGCCTCACGATATGTGAAAGCAAGTAATAATAATAGTATCGATAACAACAGCGTAATAGTGCAAATGTATTATTCCTTGATCATATGTTAGTCATTGTGCTAAGCACTTTACATGTGCTATATAACTTAATCCTTAAAGCACTCACAGATTTGGAGAAGGTAAGGAACATTCCAAGGCTAAACTTGGCAGAGCCACATGTAGGATTCAAACCCAGATTTTTTAAAGCCTGCTCTCTCAACCATTATATAATGTTCTAATGGTTTAAATTCGATAGGTTCTCAATACATTTCGTTAGCATTTTTCCTTTCTCAAAATAGAGTTCAGAGGTCTTACAGTCTGAGAGATGACTTTGAGTTCAATAAATAACAGAGCAATGAGTGAGTGAATGGAAATACTCTCCTTCTTTTTTTTTTTTTTTTTTTTTTTGAGACAGAGTCTCACTCTCTTGCCTGGGGCGAGTGCCGTGGCATCAGCCTAGCTCACAGCAACCTCAAACTCCTGGGCTCCAGCAATCCTACTGTCTCAGCCTCCCAAGTAGCTG